>JAQFYG010001423.1:0-19030 GCA_034694325.1 Entomobrya corticalis | reverse complement strand
TACAATTAGTATATATCAAGAAGAGAGGTGAACAAAAGTAAACAATTAGTTTCCGTTTCCGTAAGATATGAACAAACTTCCTAGTGCATAGTGATGTAAATAAAACATAATGAGGAACTCACTCGCTCGTACATTAACAGTATCTATGTATCAAATTTATTACGATACTCACATTCTTTAAATATTTACTTTGGCAAAAGATTTAAATGCAGTTTTCAAGTAAGCAAATTTTGTGTTGCTTGTTATTATCCCTGTAAGGATTTTTCCTACTATTTGGTAGACAATTTTTAGTGCTTAAAATGAATCGTATAAAAATGGTTCATTTAAATGTCGACATAATGGCCCAACAGGAATAAGTTATAACTAGTTATTATCAATGGTGGGGCGAAAGAATCATTTAATGTCAGCAGGGGTAATGTATAACAGATTCAGTGTCTCGTTTTTTAAAGACAGTATGTAACAACAGGAAATCCTAGTTATCTACATAAAACTAGGCATTAACAATTGAGAAAGTTACAATGGTCATTTTGAATCATTTGAATAATATACAGGAACACTCATAAATGCTGCAATATCTGTATAGCCTAAATGCACTCCTATGATGTGTCGATGTAAATGAAACATATTAAGCTTAGAACCATTAGCATTTTTGCTACTTTGCAAAATGTCATTTTATTTTATTGTTACTACTCACATCAAACAGAGCATCGTGCTATAGTCATGTTCTGTTTGATATGATATGAGAAATGGCTTCTTTAACTTTCATGTAAGTAATAAACAACAGGCATATTCACTATCTAGCAATGATATATATTCTACACGGATAGATAGATACATTGTAAAATTGGTGGTTTTGATGATGACGGTACTGATAACAATGAAAGTGAGAACGTTGATGATGATGATCATTGCACTAGCAGTATATCACTGAAATAATCATTTTATTATGTGGAATCCGAAAATGAATATGTTCAGAGATGTGGGCCCTAATATATCTTTACTTACGCGAAGATGCATCGAAAAAATACAGTTGATTTACAGATAAAAATTAGTACCACTGCGCATGTTTACTTTACTTATTATTTAAAACAAAAGCAAAGATGAAATATAAACAAATAATAATATATGAACGTTTTGTGTCCTAAAAATCTTATTTATTTACTTTACTTAACAAAGTAAAAAATTGACACAAAAAGGTAATAATACAAATACAACCGCTAGATTCCCCTATTAATCCATCAACGATATTAGCTTACATTACGCTCTAGACTTTGAGAAAACTCAGAATCAAAAGTTGACCGTTTCATATGAATTCAAAAGATTATTTCCATTAAGTTTACTACTTAATAAGCATTTAAATGGTACAAATAGCCGGTATAATGTGTATTTTTTGTTACATGTATTAATGCACATCCAATAATAAGCACACAAATGTCGAATAGCTTCATCAACACTTTAAAGTATATATTATTTCCCATACATCAAGCAACTATCATCTCCCATTTCCTGCAGTGCTAGTCTTCCAGCTTACACGGCAGGACGACAACGATGAATTCCACTGCAAAAGTAGGTTCTCATCATTGTATAGTTGTTCTGATATAACCCAGAACCGGAGATGTATGTATTGTATAATAGTTGGAAAGAGAAAATCTCCCAACTTGCTGCTACTAATTCCCATTTGTAGTTAGTTTTGCTGGTGCTTTGAATTCATGATGAATATTAGAGAGAGAAAGGCAGGGAATAAAACGGGGTTCCAGTACTGGAATTTTCAGAGACGCTGTAGAAAAAAGAGAAAAATCCTGACAGCTTCCTTCCCCTTTTCCTATTTAGCTCCAACGGAATTTTGGAGTTGAACTTTCTACATTTATTCCTTTGCTCATACGTAGACACATTATTACCCTTGATGACAAATATTATGAAGATGAAGTAAGAGTGTAATACTTTTAGAAAATACTCTTTAAATCTTTCCCTTTTTGAAAACCGAAAAACTAGCGCCATCAACAACACTATACATGCAGGCAAAGCAAAAAAGAATGATCTGTTTTCCACTGGTGTTGTTGTTGTTAATTTGGTGATGATAGTATTTCACAGTGGTGTCGTAGAATGTGCGTGCTTGTTTCATGTAAAACAGTTAAATAGTTCTCATTGCAAGCCAATATATCCGTTTTGTAGACATACAGTTGTTGCTGATACATCTTTGGTAAACTTTTTTGCGTAATTTTTATGCTTATGCCATAGTCCCCTTTGTATTCTTATGCTTGCACATAACCCCGCAAAAGTTTCACTTTCACTTCCCTCGTGTATTTGTATGTAGGCACATATACTTATGTTTTTTCTGTTTTTAAAGTTTCACTCTAGTAATGGAATGATTATCTCGAGAAAACTAGTTTCTGTATAGTGGGTAAACATGCTTGGTGATTGTTCTTTTAAACTTGATGATGATGAAAATAGAATTAAATATTATAATTGGTAGGGGAGAAGTTTTTACCTTAGTGCCACTCTTCAAGACTCTTAACAGTATTTCGGCTCTCTAGACTCTAGAGTTACATGTACACATTTCTGTACAGATTACAGATAGGGGTTGTATTGTATATATATTTTAAGTATATATGCATTTGTACTAGGGCTTGATAAACATTAGCATAATTTACAAGAACAATACACAGAGGACAACACAAAAAAGTTACAAAGCTATCATGTCATGTACGCCCTTCCCTACCATATATTATTCATGGTTGACATATTATTGCTTTCATTTAATAATTAAAAAGCTTCTTGTTGTAATTAAGGCTTGTCCGCTGTACTCAACCAAACAAGCATTATGGTAATAAAAAAGTTTTGTAATCTGAGTCGCATGGAAAATCACACAGAATCACAGCATATTTAGTTATAAGCATCATCATAAAAAGTATATTTTATATGCACGGAAATACAATATACTTAATTTTCATCGTTTAACTTCTTTTGTTTTTCAGGTACAAAGGAAACAGAGAGTTTTTCCGCTACACGCCAAAGCAGCATCCCAAGAAACGCGTGATGCCATTCAGTGACATTAACATTCAGGTTGACGTAAGTATTTTTTCGTGATACAGTGCTACTATAAATAAGTAAATTAAAGGTATATATTGGCCGGGTGCCAATGCCGGGTCATACAGTATATACTTAATAATTTTATTAATAAGTTTAACGAATGATTTGAGAAACGGGAGAATATAACAGGAATATATGCAAATCGTGTTTCTTTAAACATTTTTGCAAATGTCATGTTACCATTTCCACCTGCGGTGTTATCTTGAACTTATGACTTGAATTTTCCTACTTCTTTGGTTCAAAAATATCCTGTTGAATGCTAACGAGCTGTTTATTTTCATATTATTTGGTGAAAATGTGATTGCATGTCTTGCTTTTTGTAAGAAATCTACCTTGTATATGAATGTACAACCAAATTTATTAAGATCCAAGCAAACAAGAAAACAGACAGAAATGCGGCCAGAATTAAATTGAAAGTGGAAACAGCAAAGAGAACTTTTTACTGTATCTCCCTTTCATGCTTCTTCTTCTATGAGCCACTTTTATTTCGTAGCCTACGTATCTGAATTGCTCCCAAAATGCGTAAAAGTAACAGAGAATCAAAAAAGATACTGCGTTCGAGGAAAAGAAGCCACGCTAAGCACAGCACAAAAACAATAAGCAATGTTACGTCGTTTTGAATGAGTCAATCTTTTTGTCTGTGAAAGTTGTAAAGTAACAGTACATTTCACCCCATGTTGCGGTGGCTTTTCCGGAAAAGCTGTTAGGTGTGTAAATGGAGCTACATATGGCCTTTTAAGAAAGCTATTTCGCTTCCCATATTATTATACTCATTTATTTCCCCTTTCTCTACACAACAACTGTTCTCCTCCTGATTATGTGTTTTTAAAACAGTGCATCCCACCCAGAACCACCACACCAAGTTCGTATGTTCATATATTATACATGTGTATTGCTTTGTGTACAATCAGGGAGTAACTCTATTTCCCGTCTCCAAAAATATATTCACTCACATTATTATATACCGTCATAAAATTGATGCATATCAAGTGTGCGAAATGCAAACCATTAGTCAAATTAATTCCAACAATAGATGATTAACCGTGTCATCATCATCAGTATCTCATCTTTCATCACAGGAATAGAACGTTACTTGTTTACCGGCAGCCTCGATCGTGTACTTTCTACCATGTTGCTGTTGTTGTGTCTAAACAAGTTGGAGAAAAGAGAGGGCGAAATGTTTACAGTTTTTCAGAGAAACGACACAAACATAAATGCTAAGTATAAAGGAAAGGTAAAAAGTAAATATTGTAGTGTACAAAGTAAAACTTTTTTGTCATATCTTTGATGATCATAATAGTAATAATAATGACAATCATGATCATGACGAAGAGAATGCTGTATTCTTTTCCGTAGAATCTACCATTATCACAGAATAAATGGTGCCTTGAATTGAATTCAGTTTCTCTTTTTATCATGTATAAAAGTAGGAGTTATACAATTTATGCATGTAGTTTGTGCGTACACTATATGTAAATATTCATTTGCGTGACTTTAGGAGGTATACATGTTGGTAGACAAAATTGTACTGCTGCTGACTATGAAGATGAAACAGACAGCGCCCAAAGTCCAAACGTAATTAAATGGGGGATATTATTAAACATTGACTTTTTGCTCGACATCATATCGTAGTTCTCATGAATGTGTTGGTTTTGACGTGACGTGCCACAGCTTTTCATAATAATATTCAACTGAAACATTGTAGGTTTACAGTGTGTGTTGTCCTCCGTCATCATCTTCCGGCTCTATCCATAATATCTACCTTTTATACCATCTCTTCATGTAATATGCATAGTTGCATGAATACACACGTACCCATAAATACTTTGGCTAGTAATTACGCTCTTGTGTCTGCTTGTAATTTCCTTTAAAAATTTAATATGTCATCATCATCATGTCTACTACTCATTTCTGGTTTGTCGCGGTCCTTTCAACGACTAACACTGTCTATGACCATCCTGTTATTTTTGGTCATTTACGGAATTCATGTTGGTTTGACGTTGCTGACTAATAATCATAGATCTTGTTGGTGATTATGATGACTTTTTAGTTACGTATGCATGCGTCGGCTGGTGATGACTAAAGACAACTGATGATTATGATTACCAAAAATTTCAGCGAGGGACAAATACATACATACCTACCTATTTGTTTAGCAAACATCACAATTACAGAGTAAATTTTGTTGTGAAATGGATGGAAGATGGAATGAGGTTGAATGGCAAAATAATATTTAGTACAAGACCGGATGTCGTGTATATGCCGGTATACCTACACTTATAACTTTTTTAACGCTCTCAAAGAATACCTGAGCATGAACTTTCAGAAACCATTTCTCCTTTTATCAAAAATTGTGATAGTACTCGATATATGAATAGAGAAAGGCAAGAATATATAGTCATGAATTACGAATGACATCTCGTTACATAAATTTTTCACCTATTTTTCCTTCCTTCCTGTGCGACTCGCCATCGTGAACAGCAGTAGAAGTCAACATATTATACCCGTTTCGTAGAAAACAAACCTACCCCTGTTGCCTGTCGCTGTCGGTATTCGGTATCTCCCTCCCTTGTTGTTGCTTCTAGATCAAGCATCCATGGAGCATTCGCTCTTTTCTTCTTTTCAACATTCCTCGTTTAATTCAAGGTGAAAGATGTAATTATGATCTCAATTAAAGCGTAGTATCCCCATAATACTTTTCCGGAACGTGATAAGGATAAAAAATAAATTATTAACTGGAAGAAAAACAGAAGGGAGAGAGAGAGAGAGACGACAGAATATATATGTGCTTATTTTGTGCCTATAGGTATATCTGTAATTGTCTTTCGTGGTATAGCTATTGAATAGTATAAAATTTAACCAATAGAGCATAAATCGACTATGCTGATAGAAAAACAACTTCAAGTAGTGTACATATATAATCTTGTTTTTTCATCTTATCGACACCAAAAAGCCTTAAAATGATGATGCAAGTAAAAGTACAAATCACTAAACTACATGTTATACTAAACACCAGCTGCTGAGTGCACACAACAACAGATTTACTTCATACCCAATATATAGAGCTCATTGACAAAAAACTGTTATTTTTTATACGTTGTTGTTTTCTCTTATCCAGTTCGTTTCTTTTTTATTAGGATGAGAGAGGGGAACAAGGCAAACCATTTTCATTTACAGAGAAAGAAATCACTGTCTTTTTGTATTCATTGTCCAAAATGAACGGCTCAGCGGAAGCAAGCAGCAGAGCAAGATCAACTGAAAGTAATGAATTGTGTGTGTCAGTGCCCTTACGTTGGCGAACCCGGCGATGAAGATGATGATGATGTTTCTGTATGTATGTGCTCTTGTATGAGCTTGGCTCTGTTGTATGTGCACTTTTGTTACTTTCATGGGTTGAGTCAGGAAAAGAGGAAAATGAAAGTTAAAAGATTTTTTCTTGGTACTCTAGAGTACATCATTGCAGTAGCAAATATGGTGTGTACATAATGGAAGCAGGAAAACGAGGACAGCTGTATATCTTCTTTTTCTACACAACTGGTGAAAGCTGGATACATGAACAACAAAATGAAAGAATCTATACATTTTTGTTGATGAGCGTGTAAAAGTATTACAGGGGCATTTTGATGATGGATTTATATTCTTCGTTGGGCTGTTCTCTAAAATACGAATGCTTTTTCTATTTCAATTCGCTCAATCATTCACTATTTATACTGTTTTTTCATATTATTCTGCATCCTCTTTTGAGTGTAACTAAAATCATACAACGTAACAAACAACAAAAACATAACAAATAATAATACGAGAGACGGAAGTTACAACATAGTTAGTTACGCAATAAATGAAGAAGAAGAAGAAAAGGAAAAATAAAGCCGTTGAAAATATTTTTTTCTGTTTTGTTGTATCCTAATCATAACATAACAACAACTTAAAAAATAGTATCGCTGCCTATTATAACATTGCAAGAAAAAAGAGAAGGGAAAAATTGTACAAAAGCGTTTTGTCCCCCTGATTGTGAGTATGTCTGCCAGTAGGATATGTATAGTTGCACAACAACAACAGAACAGACTCGCATAGCCTGCCTGAAGGGAGGCAGACAAATGTGAAGGTAATAAATCTGTGCCCTGGCTAATTGGTTTTATGTGCCTTGTATCTCAATCCATACAGGAGAACCAGTCTGACATGAACAAAATCGTGGTGAAAGAGATACCAGCCGCGTTCCGGGGAAACATCAGTTGTGAAGTTACAACAGAGCCAACCTACAAATCAGTCTACATAACAAGCTACCTCATGGTTGCAGGTAAGACGATGACTAGAGTTAAAATATTTACGTTCCTTAAGTAGAACTAAATGGACACTTTTGTATGAAAAATTATGCTTTTATGCCAACTTACTTGGATCAAAACACGATGTGTATACGATATAGATATAGCTTCACGACTCGCTTTTGGCACCGCTTTGACCCAGATCATTTCTAATGCCAATTTACTTCGCACTTTAACAATGAAATTACATTTCTTCGGCAGCCCATGTTAGACCGGAATAAAAGACTAACAACCTCGTCTATGTTTATAACTTAACTGCCCTCGCAAGGGCAATGCCAAATATTAGGCATCAATAAGATGACTTTACAATCAAGAAATATTACCATTTCCTTTTATTTTTTGCATGTGTTTTACTTTCTCTCGTTCTAAACACTAGAAGCAGTTACGAGAAATCCTACACTCGACTACGTATTCGGAGTCACATTCAGAGAACACCAAAAGTCACGATATTCTTGATTTTATGGTTGTGTTAATATTGCATTACATTTTCAACGAGGAGAAGAAAAATAATAGCAATTTCACAGTATTATATGATAATCCACTATTGTACTGCTCCACTTTTTTATCTATGCATTTTAACAACTCATTCCTTTTATTTTTACAACAACATTTACCTTTCACTACGTGTGTTGATATCTATTACACCCCCATACGGCATGCTTCTAGGAAACTCTTTACTTTTGTTTTATGATGCTCTGCATAACATTTATGCATTACAACCAAGCAGTAACGCTGATCTCTGTATCTATTTTACATATTACGCGTGAAAGCGTATCTTTCTACATTGATAGTACGCTTCATGGAAAACTGTCGTATGTATTTTCGTCGAGCATTTACATAACATAAGAACAAGAAACTGCGAAAATATTTTTATGTGCTCCTCTTCGTCGACAGCATTTCAGCAGAAGCATTATACATAATGTAATATGTAGCATAACATTGAATCATTTTGCTATAATGTATATAAAACAAATGCACTTTTTTGTATTTGTTTGTTCACACACTTTTCTCTTCTGAGAAAATATATATCTTAACATTTTATAAACCAAGAAGAAGGAAAAGAACGCACAATTTTTTTTATCCACACACGTATCTATATGCAATATCAAAGCTAAAAGAAAAGAAAAAAGTGTAAGCCCCAAGTACCTCTACTTACATTTTAAGTCACTTGTAAGCATGTGATACCCGTAATTTACTGAGTCGTAAATCCTTCCCTCCTTGTCGTAAATAAAAAGCTTCCTGGTGCCGATAATCAGGCGAGTAGGAAGAAAAAGAAAAGGATTCACCACTACCACCGCTCTGCTTTCTTTTTTTCTGCCTCCACGGGAAAAAGAATAATATGCAGCTAGAGTGAGTAGTGGTGTACATAAGCTGTGTTGTTACAAGAAAGAAATGTGTCGGAAGTCGGTAGAATATACCTAGCCCAGTTAGGCATATGAGTTGTTGTAGAATGTAGCATTCATCTTCCTGATAGAACCTTACCTTTAACAAGACTATTCCAAATTCCAAACCTACGTACAAATAGGCACTTTACATGCCGTGACACATCAGTGGCAGCGACGATATGGCATTGGCTACCGCCAGTAAGAAAGGAGAGCATACACATACGGACACACGCCAAGAGGCCAATTCTCATCCATCTTAAGCACACTTGGAATTTTTCTCGAGCTCTCTTTTCTACTACTTTTGTCCTCCTCTTGCACTTTTATATATATTTACAGCAGGAGAGGTGCGTCTGAAGTGGTGGTTTGTGAAGGTTGGTGCGATGGTCCTTTATCAGTATTGTCACACTTGTAAGAGTTGCATAATTGGAACAGTCAGAGAATGCGAGAAAAAAGAAGAAATTGTCGTAACGTTGCAATAAAGGAGAGGACCTGTCAGTGCAGTTATTTTTACTTTAATTTTTGTTTTCACGCGACAATCTGTTGTGCTTAATATTTAGTAAACATTACTTTTTCTATTTGATATATATTTTATCTGTCTGTTGTAAAAGGGATTAAAACAACCAAATATCTATAATTTTTACAAAGTATAAACATAGACGATAAGGATTTGCACACAAAATAGAATAGAGTATAGAGAAAAACAGACATGTCGAGTTTCTATATAAATAATGTATACAAATTTCTTTAATAAATAAAAATTCAGTTGTAAAAGTAAAAGAAATTTATAAAAGCACGGAAGATAGTGGTGAAGACACATTGTATCATTGATACTATCAGTGACCGGAATAGCTCTACTGGAATGGAAAAGCAAAGAATCAAACAAGAGGGAAGGAAGGAAAGGGAGAAGAAGAAACGAAGAAAAAAACCCGTTGGTTGGGTTGTTGTATTGTAGCCTAAACATTCATGCAAGCATGAAACGCCGACAGAGACACATTAATCAGATAAAACTATGTGGAGAAGAAAAGAAAAGCATACAGTGCAAGTTAGAGAAAGACTGATACACGCAGAGAAAGAGACACAAAAAATCTATGAAAACAGTGAGAGGAAGGAAGGAAGCTCACTAACTCTTTGATCTGATTTTTGGTTTTTCTTGACTGACTGAATATCTGTTCCTCCCTTCTTGTGAGACGAATGTGGATGAGTTTAATGATTACTATATGCGTGGACAACTTACCTATACCACAGTTTTCTTAAACAGACAAACGAGATTACAATTGCCTAATAACTAATGACAATATTGTGGGTAAGAGTAGGCAAACAAGTCGAAAGAAAATTATTTTTGTGCATTTTTCTTTAGATGCACACGGCATTCAACTGATGAAAACAGTTTGTAATGAATTGCTCTTGTCATGTTTGTCCTTCTTACCAGCAACTGCATTACCTCTATACATTTGATTTGAACATCTAACTATTCACTCACTATCGGTACGAATAAAAACAAAGCATAACATGCTACGCAAATACGGAAATGTTAGTTTATCTGTAGATACTGCTGCACTTACTTGGTATTAGCTCAGAAAATCATAACAATATATGCATGTCTATCTAAAACAGACACTACTTCATATGTATAAAAAGTAAGAAAAACGTATTTGAGTTTTATGTACTATCTTATATTCCCCCTGGAGCAATGTCTTGTTCAATCGGGGAATTTCTTTTTTCTTTTTCGTGTCCTTTCCCTTTCACTCACTTTTCAATCTATTTATGCGTTTATTCAAGACTTGAGAAAAAACGATGGGGCTACCGGTTCTGGGTCTAACATCAGTTCATTCGCCATTTATTCCTGGAGACTATTGTGTATCTAACCAACCAAGCCAAGTACAAATAGAAGCAAAGATTGGCACTGTGAAAACCGTGTGTTGGTAACAACGCAACGTATGTATGTGATTTGCCGTTTTCTACCCCATTTCATGTGTTCTTCGTCTACCGACTGTTGTGGTTTCCTCTGCGGTTCATCTCAAACTTCCTTGGTTCTCCTGCACTTGTTCTTCTACTACAAGTATTATAATTCGACAACCATCTCTATGCCGCTTTTACTGCTTGTTGTGTGTCGTGGGTGATTTCTGATCCAGTAACCACCAGCAGCAGCACTAAACTAGTGGTAGATAAGGTAGAAGCAACAGTAATGGAGTTAGAAAATGTATATGCCGCCATTATAAGATTACATAGTATTTTTGCTATATTGTGCATTTGAGCGAGCTGCATATCGTTTTGTATACAACTCTATATCGTCAGTATCAACTCCAGTTTTTCTACTAATAGATTTATAAAAGTAAACCGAATTATAGTTACAGTTACATCACATTGCAATAGCCCCTAGGACAGTAGAAGGGTAGTTACCTTAAAATCATCACATCGTTGGTTAAAAGGTACTACCTCACCACTTCATATGACACTTACTTCGTTACCGCCATCGCTTTTGTATCAAATAATGTAGGAAGTGAAAGAATGGAAAATATGAGGATATAGACAGGGCGGAAGATCAAGGAAAATGCGTAGTTTGTTGAGAACCTCGATTGTGTACTTTTTGTTCCTGGTGAACGGTACGACAGTGTTCTAGGAATTTGTCTGCTATGAGCGTTCTTCCATTTTTAAATGTTCGTAACTTCAAGTTTACTTAACTTCCAAACATTTTTTTAAAAACCTTATGCATCGATACTAATAATGAGCTATTGTCAATCATGCTGTTTTTTGACACAGACTACCAATATTTTGTATATTTACGGATATCGAGAATTATAACTTACTTAACCATATTTGAGTGAGGAGTTGGAATTATAGATGCTGACGATGAAAACTAGAAGCAAACTCCGTGCACCTTTGTCGACAGTATACACTGGTACCACCATTCTGCACACAGAAGGGCATAATATGGGTAAATGATGATGATGGCTATATAGTAGTCTCCTAGTGTAATGTTATTCTAGTTTCAAATTAACTCTTTTACTAGAACCCTTACAAATGTATAGCCGTCGACGTCTTTCTTCTCCTTTGCCATCTTATAGTCTGTGTATCTAGCTGATTGATATTCAGAGCTGCACATTCAAATGTATGTAATATGGCTTGTCACATTATACGGTTGGCTTCACTTGATCCTATATGAATACAGAAAGGCACAAGGTATGGGCTTTCTCCAGCTGTACTACATTTTCACGGAAGGTTTGTTTTTACATGTATGAGGGTGAAGAAAACCTTAGAAATTCATCAAAGCTTTTGTAAGGGTGACTAATGCAAAAGAAGAAATGAGTGAATTAAGAGATGAGTGCAGTCATCCGTTGAAAACTCACTAACCAAGCACACATAGCAATATAATATGTACATATGAAAACACGCAAAATACATACGCACACCCACAAAAATCACAAGTTCCGCGAAATTTTAACACCCAGTTAATTTAAGAGACATGAAAACTTGGCGTGTCCTTTGCAATGCAACCGTTTTGACTTTATATATTTGTTCTACCATTAAATCTATACACACACACCTTATTGTGCGTTTTATTAATTATGTTTTTATAGTTCCTCCTGAAAGTGACCCCGTGCTTACAGTGGATGTCGTAAGAAAATATCCATATGAAAATTCATCGTCAATTGGATTAGCAAATTGGCATCAAGGGCTTCGAACAAAGAACGATCTTCCCGACGGAAATGTAGTGAATGTTGGTGATACCATTGTCGCCAAATGTACCTCAGGCCCATCCACTCCGGGAGTGGATTTGAATTTTCAAATTAATGATTACTCACCGGTATAATTGTATTTGTTTGTCTTTGTAATTTGACTGATCGTCCAATTTTGTATTACTGCGCATCTGAATAGCAGGTAATTTTTCCTAACTTTCGTTTCCCGTTTTTTATTGTTTTCAGAGTTTATATCGGGGTGTTAGTATCCACCAGGAGCTTAAAGATGATGCTGACAACAAATCAGCGGTTCGAATCGCAACGATGAATTTGACCCTCCAACATGATACCTTTAATCTAGTCTCTAGAAAAATAACATTCAAATGTTTGGCTAACTTATTCCATTTATATAATGCATCATCAGTAGAGGTGATCAAGGAGCTACCCCGTGAGAACTCGGCTACTGCGTCAAATTATGGATTTAGCGGAAACGATCGCCCAAGGCTCAAATCTGGTAAGCATTATTGTCATTTTCACACAGAATGAATGATACTTTATAGTAAAGTATCCGTCAAGCCTATTCTAATATAGCTTGAGCAGCTAGGTGTTATTGTGAGCAAGGGATAGATAACATTTTCAGCCATTGCAACGATGAACGAACAAAATCTGCTTCAAATTAGCTTGTTGATATGTAATTTCGATAGGCAATTTAAGCATGTCATAGCACACGTGACATCAGCATAAATGAAAATGTCATATCATTTTTTAAGCGTAAAAGTTGGCATGCGGTTAGAATTACGTTATCAATAAATATGAAGCATAATGTACAACTTTACGGAGAGAAAAAAGTTATATTTTAAAGCAAAATGAAAGGGGGATGGTGGAAAGAAAGTACTTTTTGCTATTCACTTTTACGTAACAGGGTTATATTATATTAGAAGAATAACGATACTCGAAGAAATAGCTCTTGGCGATAGAATATCAAAAATGCAAAGCTTAAATAAATGTATGCATAACCCAAGCCATATGTAGTTGATGTTGAAAGACTGTTTGAGACTTTCAAGCAAATGGAAGCGTTTTGGTACAAGTAGAGTTGCATTGTAAATTTTATTGGAACTCTTTCCCTTCCCCTCACTGTTTCACTTACACCAAGGAAAAAAATGACGATGATAATATTCTGCTACTAGTAGACTATAGCGTGGAATGCAATGCGTGAAGTGAAGGGTGCAAAGAGAAGTGCGTTTTAGGGCCAATTTCCTTCTTTTGTCTGGCAGCTTCTCATAACTAGCTATGATCTGTCACACTCATCATCATCTTATTCCCATAACGCAATCTCTTTGCACAAATCTGTAGCATTTTCCGTCTGTGAGATGCCGTTATAGTGAGGAAAGTAGTATGGAATGGGAATAGGGATACAAATCTCTACTTTATTCGATGAAGTCGGAAATGGTCTATTTAGAGATTCTTTTTCTTTTATTTATCCTGTTCAAAGTTATGTGTTTGAATTATATTTGCAAAAAGCATAGGAAATGTATTGTTATTATGAAAATTTATCTCTTATAAAAACTTTGTTCAAAAATTTAAATCTGCTTTCATAATTAAATTAATTAACTGTGTATTTTTACAGAAGCATTGTTTAACTAGAAATTTATATTTTTTGGTTTATTTGCATAAATAGCACATCTTTTGAAAGCCCATAAAGAAAGTATCCAGTATAGGCAAAGTACCCTATAAATCATATGTATTAAGTTAATTTGGTTTTCACATATCATTTTTCCATGTTTCTACTTTTGAAGCAAGATGATAGGTAAAATATTTTAAAAGTTTAATAACGACTGTCTTTTGAAATATTCCAGTCATCAACTTTGGATACATGGTGCTACTTCTACTTCCACCATTTGGACTTCTCTCCGGAATTCATGTAACGGACTTTCCTCTTTAAACCAAATGAGATTCTTATCCAATTCTGCAATACATAAAAGTGGTAATATATATTGTTTAAATTAATTATGTTTAGTGGAAAAAGATGAACTGATGACAGACAAGAAACAAATATTGATCTCATCAAGAAACTATAAAAATAATAGAGGAAAATGACATAAATCATTGAATTCAAAAATTGGAAAAAAATCTAATTTTCAAACACGAAAAGCAAAACTGATGTTTTACTGAAACCCATATTAACTGCTAACAATATTCATTTATCTTTACAACGGTTGAAAACTATTGTAAGGGGATTTATTCAACAGATGAGAAGAATCAAAGAGAATTTGTATTGGAATATGATACAAAAAGAATGACCATTATTCGAATAACCTAAACTCTTTGCGTCATGTTTCCTCAGTTAAACTGTATTATATTTATGTATAAACTTGATATAGATTTAAGATTTCTCTTGTATTTATAATGTTTTTATTCTATCAATTCACTACACATTGAAGAACACTATGTGTTAATATCTAAGTCCTGCATAACTATAGACATTCGAAAGGTTGTGCATATATATTTCAGTGAACATTAACAAGAACAAAGATAATCATAGGGGTTAAGCACTAAAATTGGATCTGAATTTTTATCATATTTAAAGAAATTGGGTATTCATAATTTGTAAGAATGGTCGAAGAGAAAAGGTATAATCTCGCGTGATGGTGAAGTGAAAGCAGCGCAATAGTCATTTTAAAAACCGATCTTATATACAAACTTTTTATTAGTTTCGCGTAAAATGTGATCCTAGCTGTTAGAGTAATCACCAAAAACAAACTAGAATAGTTATTGTTACTGACATATTTGCTTACAAAAAGAGAAGAGCTAACAGATTTACATATAATACGCGCACTTGTCTCAGAACTTGAGCTATAAGTATCTAGCACCTTTTTAAATTTTCCTTTGTCATTTCAGTAGAGCCACACATATATAAGTATTCTAGTGTACATTAAGAATTGTAAATTATAGTTTATTAAGGTTAATTGAGTTATAAATTGTTTCGAGACTCTTGTAATGTACAATGAATGCTTTCTCATGAGCACACTTATCACGATTTTACAGTTTTCTACAATTTTACTTTTGTGACATGAAAACTGGTGAATGTCATTTTCAGAGCATCCTTTTCAATCTAACAAAGAGATACACCACGCTAGTCAATAATTAGAATAGTACTTCTGAAAAATGCTCAATTTTTAATAGGCATTTAATAAGCAGAATGTAGTATAGCTATAAAATTCAGTGTTGTGCAAACAGTCGTCAAATAAATTTATGCATATTGTATACCTAAGATAGCTAATTGCAATTAACAATCATTTTTAAATTGTAATTTAACTTCATTGAAGATTTATATTGACTTTCATTATGCAGTAATATGCCACATTTAAAACGCATTAGTGTAATTTATTCAAATTAATATGACAAGGATCCGATTGCAGAGTATTTAGTATCATAATTGCATCAATGATTCATATAACCCATTCGCTCTGGTGGCATTACTTTCTTTACTTACAGCAAACTACTTTACTGCAAGCAAATCTAATGCGTACATAATACTATCAGGAATTATATTTCTATTACATTACAAACTATATTATCACATCTTTGATTACCATGATTTTGGTAGAATATTTTCCAGGGTTAAACATAAATTGCTATTATTACCAAATTATTAAGTTTGTAGAGTTGACGAATACCAGGAATGCATGTGTAAGTCTGATCGAGTATATTGTTCCGACAGTGAAAGCATATTTTACAAATTACATGTATAGACTACATACAGCTGATTTAAATTAAATACACATAAAGAAGCTAAATCGTAATAATCGGTAAATAAAAATAGTTAGGTTCGAAAAAGTTTTAGATACTGTAGCATATTTGTAAATTGTGTAAAAACGATACATAATTAGATATAAATATGAATTTTGTCTTAAATTAACTTAAACTTTTTAAACTGTCTGGAATGTTTTGAAAGCACATACTGAAGCATCAGGCGGATATTGTGTACAAAACAATGTTAAATAAGATAAATACATAATATAATACCAATATATACTATATTAGCTATATTCTATAGAAATCTTTAATCTATCACCACAAAACACATTTATGATTACTATATTAAATATAATTGCAGCATTTTTAAATTTTAAAATGTAAGATATGTAATGTTTTACGTATGTTCTACACTTTACACTATAATATTTATGTGTGCATATTGTAAATACATTCAATTGTACCTTTAACTGAGTTACACTGTAATCTATACAATGTAAAAATATAATTTACCATATTATACTATAATTATATTAAATATTTACCATATTAATAACTGAAACGAATGCCACTCAAGCAGTATACAAGAATAATAAAAAAGTTTGGTGATCACATGGTTTTGTATTAAAATTAACAAAAATCATCGCTATCTTTCTAAAAATATACTACTGCGAATTTGACTATCATCTTATAATATTGTAACTCTGTAACATGTACCTAGTAGAAAACGCTTGAGAAGATGACATCAATGATGCATGACTAGAGCAACCATTTTGGATTGAGGTGAGCGACATCGCAAGTGATACACAACTACTTTTTAAATTAAATTACCTTCAAATCACATTCTACTGTAATATCCTTAAGAACAGACTAAGTCTTCGAACTGACATAAGGAATTTCTATGAATTTATCTACTCCTAATCAAAATAATAATCTTTAGTCTTTATGAGATGATGTAGATATAATAATATAGGTATGCACCCATCCTCCACAAAAGTTATTCCGTCTTGACATAATTTTGGATTTTTCTGCTTTTTGGATCTTCCACTACAATGAAAAAAACATCTGCCAACTTTCATTAAACTTTACCAGACAATCAACTGCTGTAAATACAGATACCGCCGTATATGCTCTGTCTGTGCATATGCATGTATCCATTCCATCAGCTATACAGAGACTCCTGAATGAAGATTTTGTCATTTTCCCAAAGAATGACTTCCTGTTTACCCACTTTCGTTTTTATTCTCACTTTTTCACTACAGCATAGCAAAGGCGGCTCAACACCGGCAAGAATGTTTTTTTCGAAGATACTCATGGTGGCAAGTTGTTCTCTTCATACTCCCTCGTCCTTTGTAAAAGGTAGAGAGTAGATGATTGTTTAAAAAAGGAAAAAAGAAAAGCTGACAAACAAGCAAACAAACTTCTTTTTTTGCTTTCTTTCTCTCCACTTTCAATTGATGATGATGATGTGGCACACAAAATGGAAATAAATTTAATATAATGGACATTAACTACAACGTTTGTTGGAGAAACTTGTAATAGCACACACACACCTACACACTAAACATATGAGGTAAAAGGAAAGAGGAAACCATAATCAACTTTATCGTCTGTCTGTATACTTTTGTCCTTTCAGCGAGCAACAAACAGCAAATAGCAATAGTCTCCACGCTTTTTGTCTTCTAGTTTTCCTATTCTTTCTCTCTTGAATTCGCCGAACCGTCAACTGTAAAAATAGAAGATTCGATTTTGAGTGAAAAATAAGTTGACTGTGTTGATGAAACTGAAAATCAGTTTATTTTCATTCTTTTCTCTTTTCCATTCTTTTTCTGTAATGATTTTCTACTTTTTAATTTACCCTGTGTATACTTTCTCTTCCTACTTTTGTTTGAACACTTTATGTGAAATTTAACCAATTTCTAAAACTCCCTTTTTCTTTATCGCCTTCATCCTTTAAAAACATAAAAACATTTTCTGCGGTATATATTCGGAAAAAGAGTAATTTTCTTAAGTTTGTCAATCTTCTTTCTCTGATGTAAATTGACTAGTGACGACAATATTTTAAGCAAGACGGGAGCACATATTGAAATAATATTATTGAGATCGAGAGATAAGATGAACAAAGTTATTCAATAATAACTTATGATTTAATGGCTAGCTCAACCGTAAACTTCCTTCAAGTGTGTAATCAGGGAATTGGGGATGATCTTTTAATATAGAATTTATAGATGATTTTACAAAGAAATTTACCATGTTTGCCTGTATGAATTCATACCCATCTATCACCATTCAAGCTATCAAATTTCCCTTTTAGAAATTGCTAGTTGGAATTGTTGGTATAACTTACCTGCATTATCTGCTTGTATACACCCCTGTTTATGCCTATAAATGACTTTCTCTTTTCACTTTTAGTCTCATCCGACTCCAGAAGCATAGAATTTCATGTTATGTCGCTGCACTTACGTCATTCAAAATATTTTGTCACTTTTTATTGAAACATGCAGGTAGGGTTTTTGATAAAAAAGTCAATTTGTATCAAAATATGAGTGCTCACATTAGTATTTTGACAGAATAAAGGAAAGTAATATTGAAGTAAATTGTTGAATTGCATATAAAAAGAAACAGAAAAATTCGGATATACGAACAAAATAGATATGATACATGTGAAAGTGGTGGTGTATGAATGGTAGGCAACCCCTACGTCCTGCGTTCTTTCCTTTCACTTATTAACTTGCGTCGTGTTCGCAAGTTACTAAGATTGTACTCCGGCCGTCCGTCCTTCCGGCCGTCGGTGCTATAA
>JAQFYG010001422.1:0-19037 GCA_034694325.1 Entomobrya corticalis | reverse complement strand
AAAATCTCACACAATATCCCAAAGTTATGGCTGCAAATATTGTATGAGATACGTAAAATGCCTGCAATTTTGTTAAGGTACGCAATTGGGTTTTCAAAGAAGATATACGTTGATCAATAAGTAAAATCAAAAATGCATCTTAGTTTTCCATGTTTGTAACAAAATCTATGCCGCACTCTCACACAAAAGAAAACTTCTACGGAGAACAGAGATCATAATAAATATACTTAAACCATTTTCAGTATCAAACACTTCCAAAGATTTCACATTATAACACGGGTTTTTGTTTGCAAAGCGTGTCTTCAGATGTTTTTTCTAAAAGCTTTAAGACTTTTTATGTTCGTGTGACATCTTCATAGCAGATCTTGTTGTTCGACGGAAAATTCTTAAGAAACTTGGATAAACCTTCATCTTAACATTTTTGTATCATAAATAAAGACTTCTCACACTTTTTTATCTAGAAAACTATATTTATTTACTTTTTGTTCACTGTAATATCCTGTTTTCAATGATCGCTTTTTCAATATTTGTTGATTTCAATGCTGCGTATAAATTGCATAAGGATGAGACGTCATGTTTAAAAAGCCCATTGTCAAGAAACAATCTGTTTGAATATTCGCTCATAGTTGCAATTATGATATTATATTTGTAAAGTTCAAGGAGTTAGCAGCCCTATGGCGTGATAGCCAAGTTATAATGGTAACGTAAATTTGTGCGCGTAAGTACAAGCTAATGTGAGCTTTTACACTGCGTCTGTGCCTTTTTACTCGAACAAGCGTGGAATGCACTTTAATAGACAACGAGGTGTACACCACAGTGTCAATAGTATTGAACTAGCATTTATGATGTCCACTTAACATTAACAAATAGTAGCAATTGTATACCAATAATAATAACACAAATAATAAATATATTAAAAAGAACAAAGAAAATGCATCGTTTGATTTGAAGAACACAAAGATATCACCAACAACCATAATAATTCCGTATAGCAGTCGGCTATAAAATGATGAAGCTCATTTGAAGACAAGAAAATCGAAGTATTGTTTTTGTGACAAAAACATCTAATGGTGCACTTTGTTGGTATAATATTGTTATGAAATAATAGGATTTAACGGAATTTGCAGTGGAAAAGCGTAATGTTTTAGCGTAATTATTATTGTTTAATATTATTATTAGCTTTATTTGCGAGCATGGAACATTTTCCTGCTTAACTCAACATGTTAGTAGAATTCATGAACTGGCATATTTAGACGCCGTCATTATAGTTTAGCTTTATGTGTATTACTAAATGCTGTATGTAATGACAAAATTCTTGGATCGAATTTTCAATTTTTGTTTATGTAGGATTGAAGAGCATCAAAAGTTACGTGTAGAAAGTATACTTTAAGGTCCGGTTGCAATTTAAAGTTTTACGGTATGATGCTCCAAAGTCCAAAAAACACCATTTTTCAGGCTTTTTCTAAAGCCAGTGGGGCTTACATGTTTTGAGGTAAGAAGCTGAAAATTGGTCAAAATCTGTTAATTAAACCCGTCTAGGGGCATCTTTTTGAATTTTGTCAAAATAAAATTTTTAACGCGAATTATTCATAAAAGATTGGAAATCAACTACTTTTTGACACTATAAACCATTCTTAGAAAGTCGGCATAATTAGCTGTTTTTACTCTTTTACGAGTAATTCGCGTTAAAAACTTTATTTTGACAAAATTCAAAAAGATGCCCCTAGAGGGGTTTAATTAACAGATTTTGACCAATTTTCAGCTACTTACCTCAAAACGTGTAAGCCCCACCGGGTTTGGAAAAAGCCTGAAAAACGGTGTTTTTTGGACTTTGGAGCATCATACCGTAAAACTTTGAATTGCAACTGGACCTTAAAGTATACTTTCTAGATGTAGCTTTTGATGTTCTTCAATCCTACATAAACAAAAATTGAAAATTCGATCCCAGAATTTTTTCATTACATATAGCATTTGATAATGCACATATGTCCTGCTTGCATTGTGTAGAGATGGGACATTTTTGGGAGACTAACGATAAGAATAACTTTATTAAAGAAAACTTTATTTATCAAATATAAAGGCAAATTTACTAGGCTAGTTCTGAATTATTTTACCTCTAACTTCTTTTCAATTATTAGCTTCATTCCATTCAAAGTATTTTAATTAAAGTGTTTATTGCTTATAACATCATTTGTTTGATAATGTAAATTTAAAACCATGTTGTTATTGAGTATTATGTTTGCTTCAATTTTGGTTTTATTATTAGAAGGCACTATTAAAAGTAATTAGTAAAATTAAAAATAACAAAATGCGTTTTCAAAGATGTCATAATAATATAATAATTATTGTGTAAAAGACAATTTCCAACAAAAATCATTTAAAATGATATATTAGTAAGAGCAAAAAGTATATTTTGATGAGTACTATGGATTTATGGAAGTGTTAGTGAAGCAGATTTGCAAATCTTATTGATCTTATTGAACACTTTTGAGCAAAATCCAGAAGAACAAAATGTGCAACATACACTCATGCTATGCTATAGAACAATAAACGTTACCATTTTAACCTATTTTTACAATAAAATTACTTCTGTCTGGTCTTAATAAAAGAAGAACTACGTTGGATTCAATAATAAAATGAAAATCTTTATTGCAAAACTTCCGAGAATCTTAACTTGTTACTTGACATTCCGGCGGCATTGGAATTACAACTGAAGTGTGTACTTATACACTGTAGTCTCTGATTACTACCTTTTTATTATTTAGGTTTTCCTGCGTTTAGACTCAATATGAAGTGGGCCTTAAAACATCACCACAAGTACCAACATCTTAATGTTGATTAATTAAAACATTTTTTTAAAATGCAGTCACAGTTTACATTACTGCGATAATATATAGAAGCCATCGCAAGTGATTTTGTAAAAGCAACTGATTTGATGATCCAAAATAATAGTATATTATAGTAATTATTATCGCATTGATCTGTTAATAATGAACATTTCCTTGATGAACTCAATTACGATAATACATTTCATAAACTTGGCTAGTTTGACGCCATCATTATGTTTTTATGATATATCCTGCCTCATGAACATAGAAGATCATTGCTGGATTTTTAGCGATGGTAATAGAAAATATCTAAAAGAATCTCAAACGCTAAAATAAAACTAATAGGATAGTTTTGAACTAAGCTTGTGTTTTATTTAGGCTAAGCAATATTAACTTCATTAAATTTAGCGTATTTTAATTAAATAGTATTGTTTTTAAAATCACTTGTTCGACAATTTAAGTTTGATATATTATTGTCCAGTATTTAGTTTGCTGCATCTTTGTTTTTACTATTTGATGGCACTGTCAAAACCAATCACCAAACCACAAAGTGGAAAATGGGTTTTCTAGCTGATATAATAAAATCTGCGAAAAAGAGTAAATAGAAATCAATAAATGCTGAATTAAGAATAGTTAGATAAGCTAGAAAACGAATTATTATAAGTATTTACATGGAAATAACGGTGTTCACCGATAACAGATGTGTATTTTCAGGCCACTTTTGTGTCAAAATCGAAATAAAAAAAGAAAGCAAAAGGGGCATCTACATGCTTGAATATGTTAGATCTTATCGTTTCAGCCTAGCTTCAGAATAAATTTATTTTTGTAGGGTCTTTATAAACTGAAATGAAATTAAACATTATCAATTTTGTCTTAAGACGTTTGAAAGTTATAACCAGCTACTTTATGACGTATGAAAGGGTTTACAACCAAAATTTAAGTTTATTTTAGAAACAGAGAGTTTGTATCCATCCTGCCTGTTTTTAACGTTTTTTTGTATATTTCTCGCGGTCGCTGCTCATTGTGGTCTATAAAAACGTGCAAGAAACGTCAAGACATAGTAATATAGAGTAATGCTGGATCCCTACGGTTCCTAGATCCTATTCATTCAGCATTTAAGTTTTTTGTGTTCGTACTAAATATGGAGTAGTCATTAAACTAATATGCATAATACATAAACTGGGATTGGTAATCTTTTTTTCGAAAAAAAAATTAATTTGTTTAGAGTTGTTAATAAACTTTGTTTTATTTGTGATGAGATATAGTTTGGTTTCTAGTTCAGTTTCTGATACCAAATCATACATGATTTCTATTCAATGAGTCTAGATTCTTAGTTTATGCTTTAATATTTGCAACTATTTAGGGTTATAGGAAACTTTTTAATTTTGGAAGCGTGTTTTCAGATAGGATGATCGATTGTGCTAAGGCTTTCCAGGTTCGTGTCTGTTTTCTGATATTAAATTTTGTTCCAGAAAAACTTTTCAAAGAAAGTATTCATAATATTTTTTTCTAAAAGATTTATTGTGATGATGTAAAGTACTAACAGAATATTATTATGCTATTGATTGTCTGATATTAATTTTTTTTGTTAAACTCAATACTTTAATATATTAAAAAACTTGCGAAGGTAAACGCCATCAGTGCATTTTTTAGATGTTTGAAGCCTATAGTACAAAAAAGATAATGTGAAAGCGTAAGCTAAAGTGTAAGTAAAGTTTTGCAAATCAAATTCTGAAGTAAGATTAATTGGTCAGTTTTGATTTAATTATGCTTTTTATCAAGGAAATGCTTTAATTTTTATTAATTTGTTTTTAATGTACTATGAAATTATATATAACTGCTTTTACTTATACCAAAATAGCTCCAAAGTATTTCACTGCCAATTCCAAATCAACATGAAGCGAAATTCAAATAAAAAATTTATAGTGATCCAATCAACTTTTTTGTTTGTTTTAATTATAAGTATCATTTTATTGACATTGTTTAATTCGTTTTTTCTCTGGACGATCTGAATTGGCCTCTTCATCAACATGTTTTTATTGTAATTTAGACTCGTTGTACTTTACTGACAGATCTACGGTGCAGTGAGGCTATTTGATCTTTCCTGTAACGTTACTCGGCGTTGAACAATTACATTATTTATCAAAACAATAACCAATGCGGACAAAATTTTAGAGGTAACTAGGATTCTGCCGCGGGAAGTTTTTAAAGTTGCGTATTTTGCATTTGTTTTTCTTCCCATTAAATAAATGCGTTATTTATTGAGTAGTCATTAATATAAAACTAATGCTAGTAAACATCCACAACATATCAGCTAATCCAGTTTCCCATTTTTCAGATGTTCAATGTTCATAAACAAATTGCTTTGGTCAAGTCCTTCCCAATATAGAAAAAACACATTATTTATGAAACTAGTGAAGACTTAAACAACTACCTCTGTTCTGACAATATTCACTGGCAATTTACTAATACAATTTAAAATAATCATAATGAAATGCAATTGCTCAATAAACTCTTCATTGCTCATTTTTTCACACAACAGTAAAAACTGTTAACATGAACGTAACAACTACAGATATTACTTACGTACCCTGCTCGTTTGTGTTTAACGCGACATTTTTTACAAACATTTAGGATTAGTCCTGATTTAGCTTGGGTCAGAGTCGTTGCAAAATGCCAACTATTCTATAAATAAAGATTTGATATCTAACTTCTAATGAATCAACAATACCATGTAATAGACGATGAACGTTGCCAAAAAACAAAAACATTTCGACTTCTTTGTTCTAAAAATAAGCTATCACGTAGTAAGTATTCCAAAATCAGATTGGAAACGATGATTTTACGTTTCCGGAAAACCATAAAGTTACGATCAACCAGCGAAGCTGAAAGGAAAGTAAGCGAGTTTTTAAATTTTCATTGAAGCTTAAGAAGAAGCTCCAGTCCTGAAAACCATTGCAAGATCTGATTCTTGTAGTGATTGTGATTAATTTAGCAACGAAATTGAGTTGGGCTTCAAAACTTTGAAATGCTGCGTTCTTTTCAACAAAGAATGCTTATAAATCCGGTAATATAAACCTATGCTTTACCTTTAAAATTCTGTACCATATTAATCCTTATCACAATATGAGCTTCTACTTTTTCTTCAATATTTTAAACTTCATAGATCAATTCCAGATTGTGAAACACTGTTTTTGTTTTGTTAAAGTTCTTCGAACAGCCATATCTTCTAAACTCTTTCTTTACGTGCGACTTGGTCAACTTCTTCGTTCTCTTTAACCTTTTGAATTACTTTGTTTCCCCCCACTCTGCTTAATTTCTCCGTTACCTTGGACCTGCTCAATTCCTCTATTACATCTGATCTGCTCAATTCCCTTTAAACTTAATGCGACCTTTTAAAATCGGGCTGTAATGAAACAAGAAAAAAAATGCGGACAGCAAAAAAATTAAATAGACAACCTCAATTATATGTTTGGTAAAGTCTGTCAGAAACAAGCACATTATTGAATCACCTGTTCTATTGTTTTGAGAGCCCCAATTTTTTAATTTTGAATCTTTCATTTCTACGAATAGTAATCCCATCTGGTGTTATTTAGTTGTACATTTGCCATATTAAATTTATAGATGGCGTAATCAATGTACATCGTTTTTACGCATTCAGGTGACCTACGATAAACCAAATTGTCAAATGTTTTAATGCATGCATCGTCCCAAAACACATTTTTAATAAAATCCAGTAAATTTTTAAAGAGCGCGTAGACACATATTAATAGTACACTTTTAAGTGTGATACGCAAACGCATAAAACAGCACCTTGCTGTATATCTTAATTTAATTTTAACTAAATAAGATAATTGTAAATTAAATTGTTGACACAATATGAAAAAAACAACTTGTTTTTTTATTTAGGTGATTACAAAACTATGGCTTAAAGCGAGCTATGAATACACAGGTATGTATAATGACTAAAAGCAAAACCAAAGGAACAAATACATATGTATTAAATATACCAAAACCATAAATGGAATACGGCATTAACATTTCGCTGAAGCTACATTTCAGTAGGTCTCATTTTAGATTCAAAGAACACCTGTTCTAACTTGCAATTTTTAATTAAATTTGAACAAATTGTAAATTTCTACAACATAAAATAATCATCGTTGGTATAGCTGTAATGAATCATATCGCTTTTACATTATGATTTTGCTCATAGTACCAACGATACCGAGACATCACGAATCTGTATCCCTTCATTATGCTAAAATGTACCTTATAATATTAAGCGGTATTGAGAGCATACACAATGTAATAAAAAAAGCTGATCAAAATCGAAAACTTATTTATTTGATCAGTTTATTTTATATTATCAAATGTGTTATTTGAAAGGAAACTCCGAATAATAAATCGAAATTATGATATTTGTGCCGTACATTGGACAAAACAAACATATCACGATACCATTTTAGTACGTGAATTTGAAAATATAAATAGCCATTATAAGTAAAATTACTTCTAAAATTCATCAACATGTTTTTGTTTGTCCAATAGTAAAATTTTGCTTTAAAAAGTAATTTTGATCGAGCAGAATTTACAGCAAAAAAGAGCTCACAAACTCGTTTTAATTAGGAACAAAGGGTAATGCTATTAACTTCTCTTCAAAACCTTGAACAAATCTCATTAATCACACACATAGGCATCTCTCATCTGTGTTATAGGGCAATGAATTATGCACAAAAACTCTTTTTCTCTGACGTCGGAATACTCAAAAAATTCGACTGCAGCAAAACTCCAAAATCAGAATTTGTCGCTGTTTTAAAAATTTTCAAGGTACATTTTTGCATGTTGTTTTATCAATTTTGTTAACTTTAGAGACAACAACACAGCAGTTTTTATTTTTAAGCCACAGTATTTCAAACATATGAGCCTCGATGCCAAAAAAATATACTTAAACCAGTATTTTGGAACAAACAATTACGGTATAATGGTAGACAGAATTAAAAAATCAAAAGAAAAAATAACAAGGACCGTTTCATCGGCACACTACAGGTTACCCTTTAAGCAAATTATTGCTTTTAAATAAGTTCTTCTTTTCTAGGTTTGACAAGAACAGAACCGTACAGCAATCAATGGAAATATTATAATTTTTCTTCAAGACGTATCCAGTCCCATTGAGTAACAAATGCGAGGGTACTCAAGCGTATGTTATTTAATTTTGATTTAGGGAGGACTTTCTTTGATCGTGGCGGTAAAATCAGTATTAGTTTTATATAAAAGGTCGTCATAAAAACATTATTATATATAACGTCATATTATATAAAAACAGTGGATAAAATTTACAGTTGGCTTATATTGTTTTTGTATTATTATATCTCAATTAGTCAGATGTATTCTTCTTAACAATCTTTCCTTAGAATTAAACTAAAAATCTAAAACTAAAATACTAATAAAATTATTTCAACAAAATATTGTTCTTATATCAATATTAAGATTGACTAGTTTAAGTTCATAATTATGTGAGCATTACGTTTATTTACTGTTTCATTTATACTGGTCAATGCCAGTACAATCATGAAGCCCCTGTTGTTACTTTGATCACTATAACATCAAAATTATCTATCCAAATAACTGAAACGGCGTACAGTTATGCATGAATAAAATAATGAAACATAAACCAGTTAACTAAAGTTTCTCAACGTGTTACAAATTCGTATGCATAGCTCACGCATAGAGTCACATCGTGAATGAGATTTTTTGCATATTAGTAATTTACATCAATAATATTTAATTGTACAAAAAAAATATTTTTCATTGTCGTTAACGGTGATGTTTATAAACCTTCTTAAAATCATCACTTTAGAGTTTCTCAAACTTGACTAAAACTTTACGGATAAAATAACAACTATCAAACAGAAAGATGGTTTCAACCATAATTTCAATATTTTGTTCATTAATGGGGTTTTGATCAAATTAGCCGCATTAATAATTTGCAACTACCTTTTAGTCTCATTTAAAAACATGTGTATGGCAAAGTTTTTTGTGCATCGTCATAGTTGTTATAATTAAGTTATCTGTGCTACCAAGATTTTTTTTCCTGTATAAACTTCATTTTCTTTGCATATATTTTAAAATAAAATCACAAAGCTTAACAATGGATTGTTGAAAGCGTGACTGGCTGTTAACCTGTAAAATCTTCAAAACCGTTTGAAACATTTCAAACATGATTTGCTTTATCCATCATATTATCTGGTGTGGATTTATAACCGAATAAAACTAAGAAGTAAATGGCCTAATAATATTTAAATATTTTATTCATGCGTAACATTACCAATAATAGTACAGGGTCTTTTGATTTAATATAATTAAAGCAGTCCCAAGTTCTCTTTAAAAATAAAAATAAATTGATTTGTGTCCTTTTAGAGCCTTCCTTTTGTTTTTCATTGTTTATTTTATAAAATAAAAATAATTGGTTTATGACAAATGCTTCAAGCAGTATTTTTCTATGTTTCCATTGACAATTTCTTATTTTTATAACCTACTATTAAACAAATACGTCCTTGTTCCGTTTTATATTTATGCCGCAATATTCTGAACTCAGTGATCGAAGCACAGTGGTCACTTCATAATGACCAATTATCTTCCCGAAACCTAAAACCAGCGAAGAATTCCTAAATGGTTGTTTACCTTGCAGCCATCCCAGTCAAAACGGATTTCATTCTCATTTATTTAAGTATGTTTACATTCATTTATAATTTCAGAGAAGATTGTTGTGTTTTGTATGTTTCATTTTAAAGCGTTTCGTCTTTCCTTCGTATAAATTTTTTATGACGTATCGACAAATTATCTAGGTTTGTATAAAGTTCAATTTTTGATTCGTATCGTTGGTTGGTGCAGTCTTGTTTGCAGGATTGTAAAGTTCTTTATAATAAAATTTATTTCTAATAAATATGCAGTACAGAAACACTACATGATAAATTGCTATAAAACCTCTACTCTTAGAATAAATAATCTTTTTCAAGGTTTGTAAAATTCACAGTATTTGAAACTTTAGCAGTCTTTAAATGTTATTTGAATGCTTTAAAGTAAGTTTTTATTTATTTATTAATTATATGTTATAAAATATTATCTATCTTCATTAGATAAGCGTCAATTCATAATTTTTACTTAGCTATATTTTAGTACAATTTTAGCGCCTTTACACCTAGAATTGTCAATCTCCGGTTTATTCACAACAAAGATGGTATACGGTTATTGCCGATTAGGTTATAAACAGATCAAATCAGAACGAATATTTAGTATATGAAAAATTCTAATATCAAGAAACTGCAATAAGCAAGCTTAGAATATATATTATTAACGATTTAATAAAGTGAGTTTATAGTACTTAAATCTCATGTGCAACATGTTTACTTCCTGGTTCTTTCAAGGTTCGTAAAAAAAATTAGTGACTTTGAAAATAATATAAAATGTGAACTACTTTTAACTTACTTGAGTTTCATATTTACATCTTAAAAACCACCAATCAATGCCACAATTTTTTGTAGTTTTTATCTCATACTCAGAATCAATCTTTGTACCAATCCTACTTAAGAATTAGAAAAGCAAAACCAAATAAAGAAATACTTAATATTGCCAGTCTCATTTAAAAGTTTTTTAGAACTATCAGAATAACAATCAGTTATTTTAAATGCGTTATACCAGGACAGTTAAGTATATTTATCATTGCTTTATTCAGATTATTGATTATTGTCGTCGGCAAGTAAATAAGCAATATCTGCGTTGTTTTAACTTGCAAATCAAATAATGAAACTAAAACCGTTTCTAAGTCTAAGTCACATTTCTCATAGTGCTACATATATCAATACATACCATAATAAGCATTTAGTCAAACTATGGATGATCCCTTTTAAAAATATTTAGATACGACAATATACTTGTATATTTTCCAAATGCAGAATATTAAACCAATAAATATATCCTTCGGATTTGAAAAATCGTGATTAATATTCAATTACAAAATATGGAGCACTAGCACCTTGTAAATATCGAAAGTAGTAAAATCAGATCATAAGTAGGGAGGTTTTCTGAAATCGAAGCGCAAAGAAATAGATATTAAACGTCAACAAAATTTGTCTCAGAGACTGCTAAAACTAGAAAATCAATGGTATGTTAGTATTATTAAATTTTTTGTTAACTATCGGCATCCAACTCAACATTTAATTGTACAAATAATTTTTTTATGTATATTTTAGATTTTTGCATTGTTAATTTTCATGTAAAGATGCTTGTGAGCGGCTGAACCTTACTGTATGGGCTTTACGTCTCTAAAAGTTTATTCACAAGATGTGCGGTTTAATTTTAAAGATAGATGTGATGCAGCCACGGCCAGTACTGTAAATGTAAGCATAAAGAGACATGATGAAGATTGTAACAAAAACAGCTACACCATAATTTATTGACCGACAACTGGATCAGTTAACTTCAATACAACAAAATGTCGAACAAGTGAACCATGAAAAGATTATAAAATTTCATTGTCTGTTTATAGCGAAGCTTAAACTTCGAAAAAATAAGGATGATTTTAAACCTTTTAACTTCAACAAGGTTTTGTCTGTACAGTAGGTAGAAAAATAGAACGGACGGAAAATACCAAGATAATGCCGATTATCAATGGAAAAAACTATTTCAAATCTATGTGTTTATTGATATGCAAATTAGATAAAAACGACCAGGATTTTTCTTTTGTTGCACAAATACCATCATCATCGTTACTTCTTCAGTCTCGGTGTATTTCTACAATTCTCAGAGAAAAGTTGTCTTGGAAAAATATATTACATTATTACGTTAGTAAAACAAGTGTCGTTAGCACCAATTTAATGAGCTTGGTAAGTTAAAATCTTAATATTTTCCATCATTTTAAAAACTTAGCAAATATTAGAAGTTCAGTTCGTTCAATTTTGGCGGCTGTCTGTGTGCTTCTTGGCACGCAGTGAGGGAACATTACAACTGTCTTGGTAGGGGCATTGACGCCAATTGTCGTGCTGAGATGGGCCACAATTCCGACATGAGTTGGACTGGATCACTTCATATAAAACAATAAGTTGTACAGTTCCGTGTAGAAAGGAAACGAATATTTAATCATGAATATAAGTCAATTTATGATATTTCTCGTAGTTTTGCTTAAAATTGTGTTTCTGTTTATCAAGCTGCAATCAAACCCCATTTCCTATCTTAAAAAGATCACACATGCATTTATATATATAAAATCATCATTTAAAAGGCAACTAAATGTTGCGTTTATAATGTCTTACAATTAGTTTGGATTTATTGGCTTGATAAATCTTACCAGCCCAACGAATATTAACTTATTTGACATATGAAACTCCTATACTGTCAATAACAGAAATAATGCCGTTGAATTACTTCTACTTCTACGTCTACTTCATTCCCATCGTTCTTAATCAAAATAATAAAAACATCTTCGTTCATTTTCAAGTTTCCTGGAAAATTCGGATGAAGTTTACAACATAGACTATTTGTTTTATTTTTACTTTGAAGCTTTAACTATCTTTCATTTACTTTGAGCATATTAGCTGTAGGACTGTCGACATTGATGTATTTCAGCATGCGCTATAATTTTTCGTTTTATAATAAACGGGGTTGAACGCATACAAAAGTATCTAAAACAAAAATGTTCGATACAAAATGCTCAAAAGAGGTATAGTTTATTGTTTACTTGCTATTCTGTTGTATTACGATCAAATTTTATCGGGTGATAATAGGGTTAAAATAAAATTAAAATTTGTAAATTTATATTTATTGGGCGAAATGTGCTTAAGAGTAATCTTCGTATTTTTCTTGCATTATCCTTATTTCGGTATTTATCACAACTATCCTCCTGTTACAGATTCATATGAGGTGTTACACAGACATAAATGTCCACAATAACAAATAGAACGGCGTACACTTGAAGCATATATTCAAAAATGAACTAAAACCGATGATTTCCAATTTCTCAGCACACCTCACATATCCAAGTAGGGCTTATGCATAGACTCACATTATAAATAAGTTAAACTGCATATTATATTGTATTCCGAAAAAGGTACTTTTGAAATAAATAGTAGAAATAAAGTTTACCTCCGTGAGCATTTCCTAACTGTCAAGTACTGCACGCATTATCAGAATAAACAGTTAGAGATAACCGGGATCAAAATAAAATTATAATATATCAGGAAGTCTAAAAGATTTAGATTGGTTGGTTTACGTTAACAATAAGAACGCGTGTTAATTTTCATACAGGTTAATAACCTGTATCATACCTAAAATAAAATTACGTGGCCAGTTTTGTACTAATTTGATTTTCTATCAGTGTACCGTTTCCAATTTTCATTGATCGTATTCATCTTGTATACTCTATTTAAACTTCATTAAGTTGAAATAATTACATCAAAATTTTTAACATGAACGCTCATTTTCATCCACATTCATCCTTCCATCTTTTTTTGCGTTATTCCTTTCAAACATTGCTTTATTGACCCTTTCTATATCTTATTTTTTCTGATTTCCCCGTGAGTTCCTGGCAATGATTGTGTAGTTGGAGAAATAAAATTTTTAAAATCAAAACTAAACAACGTCGTTAATACGTTCATCTGCAAATATTATTTTCGTTCTTTAAAAAACTATTATTATAATTGTAACAGAAGCTGAAACGTCGCAGGATTTATGAATAAAAATGCAAGCTCCAGAAAAGACGAACATAAAAACCCATACGTCCAAGGAATATTTTTGATTTTGTACTACACTGCGCGGTATTTCACATATCAAAAAGCAAGGATCGCATGATATTTTCGTAGAAGTGATGACCAGAAGAATAATCTGATTTTATCATATTTATATTTATTACTTAGTTTATATCACTATCACCATCACCTTACTAAAGTCTAAAAGAATTACAATGCCAATTCTTGTATAGATGTCAGAATAATCCACTTCAATTTAAAAATGTATTATGTACCTGCTGAAAATGTGAAAGTTATTTACATAGCCATTCTTTCTTTTATTTATTCATTATTCAATTACTGACTATTATGTAGCATTTTACTTTCAAGTCTACGACTTTAACCCGCATCTCCTTTGGCACAGAACCAGATTATCTTACTAAAACTTGGAAACGGAGTTGGAATTTTGCATGCAAAATAAATTTTTTTAAAACGCCTTTTGTTATGATAACGAAAAGTAAGCAAAAGCATTCTTTCGGTTAATATTTACAAAACCACGACTACAAAATACCCATACAAAGAGAAATCTTACGTTATGTAAAGAACAATAAAATTTAATTTTGCACGATCGTTATTATAATTTCATAATCTTTTTTATTCGAAAGTGTTTTTTAAGGAAAGCGTAATCGACAAAAAATGCACATTCTTTTTAAATTCATTGACAAATTGAAATTAATACTAAATAAGATGTACTACTGTTTAGCTTTAGTATTGACTATTTTATGACACTGTCAAAATGAGATTATTAAATAAAACGTTTTTCAAATTATTTGATACTTAGTTAGCTTTAAAAGTAATATAACACTTTCATTGAAACTGATTAGGAAGCTAGTAATAATTTTTATGGAATAATTGTAAGTCAATTAGCTAATAAATAGATGCTCAGGATTGTGCAGACAGGGTTAATAAAACGAACAAGTAAACAAAAATTAGCCCGACGATACTGTGAAAAATATTTTGTGTTCCATTTTAATACTGACCTCTCTAAGACACTGTCAAAATCAGATTATCAAATAGAAAGCTAGAAGTTTTTCAAATTTTTTTGATAATTAATTAGTTTTAAAAGTAAGATCACACTTTTATTGAAACTGATTACATTTGAATCCTGAAAGTGTTGTACAAGGAAATTGTGGTCTTACCGTCCAATTCATGGTAAAAATCGTGCAGACAGGATTAATTAAAATGAACAGGTAAAGAACGGTAGTTCTTGTGCTTTTTTATGCTTGTATGCTTGTGCACACTAAATAATATATTGTTAAGAAAAGGTAGTTTTAAAATGTACTACTCAAGTTTACAGCATAGTTCTCTAAAGTTCTTTATGCACTAAAGCCGGCTCCTACAACTGAATTCCAAGGTGTCAAAGCAGCACATCTCAAGCACTTGAACATTTTCATCTGTTCTCTTACAAAAAAAGCATTTTTTAATGTTTACGTGCCTGACGATAGCTAGGAACAGAAACAAGAGACTGTAGCCATATAAAATAAATAAAATTATCGCGGTAAATATTCTAAATTACGGAAAATTTTTCAATTCTGTTAAGGTACGGATTGTGTATTCCAAAGAAGATGTGTGTCAGTACATCGGTAAAATCTTAAGTGCATCTCAGTCATCCGTGTTGGCAGCGTAAAGTATTTTGTACTCTTACATAAAAGTAAAATGCTGCTGGAAATAGAGTTAATAATTAAAATATGTAAACCAGTTACGGTGACAAACACTTTTAAAGATTTAGAATTCCAAACTGGGTCTGTATTTGCCAATGGTATCTTCAGTATCTTTAAATAGGTTGTTTTGGTATCTTGAAATGTGGTTTGTTACCAGAAGAATCTTGTCTTATTAAATTCTGCCATTCGAGGGGAAACCTCTTTTAAAAGCTCAGCTCAGGTTGTATGGGTGGTTTTAGTTATCATTCACTTTATTTACATATATAATATTAACTTAATAAATTAAAAGTCTTCACTGCCTATTTTAAATCAACATGAACCGAAATTTTTCATTTAAATTCATAATATACTAAGCATATCGACATTTTTTTGTTTTTCCTTCAAATATTGCTTTTAACCATTCAAATTTTTATGTTTTGTTTGGACTACGGTTATCGCCGCTTACGTCTCGCTTATTTGATATATGGACAACCATTAAATCACGTTATCTCTTTCCCAATTTGCACTATCATATCCTTCTGGTAACACTAACCGGCGTTGAGCAAATACATTGACTACGAAAAACTCAAACAAATATACGGATAACAGACTTTAAGAAACGTTTCTTGTATAGTCTTTATTCCACTCGGAAACTTCGTTAACTAACTCAGATGTGTAATTGACAGTAGAACCTATATTCTTGAATTGATCATTAAATTGAAGTTTTTGACACTTTAATCATCAACTATTTTAAAACTAGTATTTATGGGGATTGTATCCAATTTAATATATGCTATATTCAAGCCCTATAGTATGAATATTATACAATGTTTTAATGTAAGTATTTGTCCGGGTCTTATAATAATTGTTTTCTGTACTTTCGTCGAATAGGAGTTACCAATAAAAGGTTGGATTTTGAATTAGCACAATTTTTTCTTTGTAGCAATACATATGTAGTTATTTTTTAAACATAACTGATAAAAGTTGAAATCGAATCTCATTTGAATGCAAAAATTGCAGACTTCATTAACGTACTGTGCTTGTCTGTGTTCGGCACCCCAAATTTTTTACATGCATTAAGACGACCTTTAATCTAAGCGAAGGTTAATATCATTTCAATAGGCAATGCGGATAAGTATTCCAAACTTGTGGTAGAACAACAGACCATCTATAGGACAATGAGAGGTATTGTTAATCTGAGTGTTTTACCCTAAAATAAAGCCATCATCCAATATGTGATGTGGGATAAGATTAAACACTCTAGAAATTTCATAATCAGCTAAATAGTAATCATTCATTGATTACGATAATACCACGAAATAGACAAAAATAATTAGGCTAAAATAGTTAGCAATAGTTAGTGAGATTTGCAATAAAAATTTGGATTATCTCGTAAATTTCTACATTAAAAAATCATCATTTGTATCGTTGTTTATGCTAATTTTACTCTATGTATCTGTTAACCCAACAATCGGTTAAAAAATCTATATCAGTGCAATTCTGGGCATAAATTGACTAATAATATTTGAAGGTATGGAACCCATACACAAAGTATTCACAAAAAGCCGATCAAAATGGTAAGATTTCCATTTAAATAGTTTCCTAAATAATCGCACAAATTACTTTTTGAAAGAAATGCCCAAAATATAAATTATATTTTTGATGTTTATGCCATGCATTGCGAACAACAGGCACTCCGCGATGCCTTTGTAATTGCTGTGATCAAACGTTTCATGATTGTCAATTTTTCAAGTTCTCTTCGAAATACCTCAACCGCATCTTTTAATCTCACCGATGTGTTATGTAGACAACCATTAAGATCAATTTATATCTTTATTTAATTAAAGCCTATTTTAGCCTTCCGGCAACACCAACCGGCGTTGAGGATAAGATTAAAAACTATATAAATATAATAATTAGCTACACAGTAAATTCAATATATTGCATATTTCCTTGCATAATTCATACTCGAGTTTAAATCATTACCATTTTATCATGCAATGCCACCTGTCTTTTCTAATTACCAAACTTGGATTATATATATTTGTTTAAAAGCGTCGTTATTTATCGTTGTCTTCCTAAATGTTAAAGAACATAAAATGAAGTACGCAAGATGAATAGTAGTTGAATGTAGCATTTGCAGACATAATTTACTGTATGTGCTTAATGCCAGCGCCGGCCACTACTATATACGATGAAAAGTAGACTAGTCTAGAACGAAGATACGATTACAAGCCTTTTTTGGTATGGTTAAAGCAGTTAACACTATAATAATTACAGACGTAAAATACAAATCGTGATAAACAGTAACAGTGCCCTGTAAAGTATGAAGGTATGAACAGACACCTGGCAATATAATGTATTATCGTAAATTCACTGTATTATAAATTATAATCTATTGGCAAAATATGCATTCCTTGTGTTAACGATTCACTTTTACGCCGTATTGCTATAACAACAGTGGGATGCAGTGAATTCACCACAGAGGTAGTATTAAGACATGTTGTTGTATTACCAATGCATAATTAGCAGTAACAAATCATTAAAAAAATATACACCAACATAAAGGTACACATGGAAAAACAATAGCAAAAATACAAGGCAAGGAATTTGTTGCATCCAATTTCTTGTTTTTTCATTGCTGTTCTTGATGGTTTAATTTATTTATTTTATATTATTATCTTGTTGGTCTGCTTATTTTGAACATTTTGTTGTTAAACTCAATGCTTCAGCAAATTTAGGAATTTGAGTAATAAGACGCTATCGATGCGTTTGTGTGATATTTCCGATTCAATTTAAAAATTATATGATATGAAACGTTAGTGTGCAATAGTAAGAAAATATCAAAAGATAAAATAAGTTAACTGATTTGAACTAGTTTTACATTTTATTTAGGTTTCAAAATATTATCAGAAAAAACTTCAATGTCTTCGACCGCAAATTTTAAATAAACATGACCCGAATTTTCATCCAAATTCAACGTGATTCTATCATCTTTTTTGTTTGATATTTATAAATAATACAATAATGATAAACAAGACTGAACGATCCTATTCGTTATAGATTCTCCAAGAAGACTCAAATTATGGAAATAATTTTACATAACATCTGAGAGGTTAAGGGATCGATTTATATTACAAATACTAAAATTTTAGTCTTCAACGATGAATATTAACTGTTAACAAGGCGTGTTTTTGTATTTTTTAACATGGAAGGGTATGCCAAAAGGGGGCATGCTGACTTCGAAGAAACTATCCAAACGTATTTTGGAAAAATTGCCATCGGTAATGATGTTATCATTGGTGCCATCGGTTGGCCCATCAGCTAATAACAAACACTTTCTTTTTAAACCACAAAACTTTAAACTGCATTCATCATGAATTTAGTTTTGGATTTGAAATCTTGTAAATTCAAATACCTGAAAGTAATTTGACTAAACCATTTGTTGTGGCATTTTTTTCTCGATTCGTGGGCTCGATTTTTCACCGGTTATTTAGCAACATAACATATTCCCTCAAATTAAAGGTATGTTATTTTAATGTTTACCTTCATGAAAACACTTAACAAGGAAAGCAACTTTTGCTGTAATTTATTGTTTAGTTTAATTTTGATGATTCAATAGTTTTCCAACTGTCTTCAGCATTTTGTATAATATACGTAATATATCGTTTTCGTAAAAATCATCAGGTAATTTAGTTCGACGCCATTACTAGGTTTTTGTGCCAAGATGTGTTAATGGGTAACAGAGATGGAAAACTATCTGGCCATGATGTAAGTAATGAGATCTAAAA
>JAQFYG010001421.1:0-19040 GCA_034694325.1 Entomobrya corticalis | reverse complement strand
AACAAAGAAATTAAGGATTTTCACGTTTTTTTCTTTGGAAAATTCCCATGCTAATTTGCAAATAGGATGCGGTTTGATTCATCATTTAACTTTCAGTTGAACTCAAAGTGAAACATCAATCAAAAGACAAAAAAATTAAATCGGTACAAGTTTACTAAAAAAATATTTTCCTTTTGATGATGCTACTGCTCTCATATTGAAATTACCTATATTCTGTCCTCAAGGCTAAAAGTATAAAAATAAATCTAACCAAGCATGAAATAAAATGGGATCAGAATTATAAGATGCTAGACGAAAAAATAATTAATTACGATATAAATGTTATAGCGGGTTTTATGGTTATGGTTATTTTAGCATCTTGTTTCGCTACTGAATAAAAATTAGTATTATGGGCACCAATAATATATGTTTCTTCTTGTTTGATTTGGTTGCGTCTATCTATCCTTTACTGCTATTAATTATTATTATAGCATAATGTTATACTATATAATTGATTTATATGGACTATTATAATTACTTAATTGATATAGATGTAAAGATGGAGATGCAACAACAAGCAGGAGGAATGAGTAATCATAGCGGTGGTGATGGTGTAGGAGGTGGTCATCAGCAGAATCCTCAACAGCAACAGCAGCAGTCATTATCTGTTCCGCCTGAAAAGTCGCCAAACGAGGAGAAATCTGGGAAAGGTGAAGGAATGGATCCCTGGGATAACTTTGATGCACAGGCAGCGTTTTTGGGACCAACGCTTTGGGATAAACGCTTGCCATATGATGGACAAGATTTTAAGGTAATAAAAATAATAAATAACCGTTCAAGTGTTAAGTAACGACTTGTATACATGATTTCATATTTTTTACGGTTTTTAATTACGTTTTTTACAGTTGGAGTACGTGGACTTGGAGGAATTTCTAACAGAAAATGGGATTCCTGTGGATCGCCAAAATGGTCAACACGGCGGGGGTAATAATCACGGAAACAGCAGTGGAGGAGGTAGCAGCGCCTCTAGCAGCAGCTCTGGTATGACCCCTGGCGGTGATCAAATGAACAATTCCATTGAAGAGTGCTCTCCATCTTCACGATCTGGAGGAGGTCAGGGAGGTCCAGTCGGTCACCACTCACAACAACAACAGCAGCACCCTCAGCAACAGCAGCAACAACAACAGTCAGTAGTAGTAGCACCCCATCATCTTGGTCAGTACGTAGCGGGGCCATCTGCTCGGAACAACCAGGGTCACAACAGTCTCAACGGCCACTTAATTAATCACAGTAGCTTGAACAACCCACAGAACTTAATGAGAGGACCACCCTCTTTACCCACACATTCGGAAAACTCGAGATCACCTTCCCCCTGTGGCAGCTCTATTTCGAGTCACAGTGATGACAGCACTTCTACCCTTAACTCTCATCATCGTGGTAAGCTCATTAACTAATTATACCATTCATAATTTAGAGATACTCCGAAAGAAAGTACTCCTGCATATATCAGTTTTTTTCAAACGTTCTGAGGTCAACCCTTTAAAAAAATCTAAAATCATCCATAAGATATCTGGTATAGTAGTTTGTTGCAAAAAAAACTTACATACGTTTCAATTGCTCACATAATTATCTTTATGATCGTTTAATAGTTATTTAATTATCTCAATAATTTGTTTGACGCAAATGCTGTTTGTCTGTAGCACTTAAATGTTACATAACTAATGGGAAAACCATAATGAATCCCTAAAAAACAATTTCAATTGATTTCGGCTCTTGTTTAATCTTTCCACTTGGAATAGACTCTTGAGATAAAATATTTAGTCTACTGACCAGTTGAAAAAACAACAGATCACTTTTTATTTGTTACTGCAGCCATGCTACTACAAAGTCTACAGTTAAATTTTAATGGATGTTAAATGAGCAATAAAATGAATGCGTTATAAATAGCAACGAAGCTTTTCTTTTCAAAAATCCTATATACTGAATGTATAACTGATTATATGAAAGGGAAATTTCTCCGGAATCTCGTAGTATCTTGTTCTAACTCCCACGCATCTACTCTAACATCCATATCGGAACTGGCTTGTTACCCTTGCTTCCTTCTTTCCAGGGCACGACTTTGATCCCCGGACTCGTATCTTCACGGAAGATGAGCTCAAGCCACAACCCATGATCAAGAAGTCAAAGAAGCAGGTGAGCACTGTGAGCAGACGAATATTTCTATTTGCACAAATTTATTTTTCTTTTTTCTTTTTTCCCATCTCACCTCACTCACAAATCCCCCTTTCCTTCTCTTCTCAAATTTTCTATAAAAAGCTTTCGCCTTTATATCTCTTTTCTTTTTTTTCCGATTTAATTTTTGACACAGTTTGTTCCTGATAACCAGAAAGATGCCAAATATTGGGCGAGACGAAGGAAGAACAATATGGCGGCCAAAAGATCTCGTGATGCGCGTCGCGTCAAGGAAAATCAAATCGCGATGCGAGCATGCTTCCTGGAGAAAGAAAACTCAATTTTGAAACAAGAGATCGACCGAATTCTAAAGGAAAATATGATGCTCAAAGAGCAACTCACTTGTTGTCGACATGACCAGTAAACAGGAAATCGTTAACAAAATTATAATAAGCCATTCTACAAAAAAAAAAGTTATAACGAAACAAAAATAGTTCACTCTGAAAAAAAATCATCATTGTAATCTGGTCACACGATGGCCAGTCACCAGTCACGCCGCCACTACCGCCAAAAATTTACTTTATTTTTGGCGGTTTAAAAATTTATATAAAGATAATTATTTTTTAATGTGTCATCAGTCATTTTTTTGATGATTTTTTAAACAAAGCACACCAGAAATCAAGTGTTTTCTTTTGTTCATTTAGTTAATTATACTTTGTTGTTGTTGTTTAGTTATGTATTGTTTTAATTGTTGTTATTTTGCTTGAAAGTTTTAACTTTAGCTTTTAACCTACTTATTTTTACTATTTACTTTTTAATTATAATTGTTATATTTGTTTATTTTCATTTCTTCATCTTTAGTTTAAACTTTAAACTAAACTGTAAAAAATAGAGAAACTTTTTTTGTAACTGGTTTACTAAAAAAACATGAATGGTTGTTTAAAAAAAAGAATATCTGTCCACCAGAATCAGTCCATTTTTTTGAATCATGAGCCAAATATAAAAACAATGAAGAGTTTTAGAATTGTAAATATACTACAAAATAAATATATATCAATTGTGTATTAAATGGGTATAGAATGTGCGTAAACTACATAAAAATATATATGTGTGTTTAGTGGATATATATATACATTATATATACTACCATCAAACTTATAACGAGAGAACTTATTATATAAAAATTAGTAAATATATTTAGCTGTTTTAATTATGATAGCCACCAAAGAGCAACAAAGAAACGAAACAGAAGGTTTTAAGTAAAAACGGTAACTATTAGTAAGATAATTATATAATTAGAGTATTACTACCAACGGGACTATTTTTTATTATTAGCTATCATTTCTAATCGACGCAAAACATATTTCTTTTCAAACTAAATATATTTTTTATTCTTGGCAAAACAAGTTAAACATATAAAACTACATCTCTTTTTATTTAAGTTAGAAATTTTTTTTAAAGGAGATGCTTTTTCCGGGCGTGCAAAGAAATAGAAAACATTAGTAAATTAATTAAGAAATATGAAGGGTATAAACTTTAAGAAAAATAATTATAGGAGAGTATTAACAAAAAAAACAGAGCTAAGGAAAAAAATATATTTAAAATTTAAACTTATAAGTGTATATAGACTTCTCGTAGTAGCGACATTTAAGGCAGGTGACGGAAGAAGGAACGAAACAAAAAAAAATTATGAAATGAAACATTACCTAAAAGAATATTTACAACGTGACAGTTGCGAACTTATATGTGTGCGTTTCTGTAGCAAATTTAGTAAAAAAAAACTATAAAGAGCATATAGTCTTTTTTGAATTATATTATATTACATCATCTATAATATTATCGTATGGTATTATAAGCATATATATTAGGTTTATATATATAGTTATGAACGAACGGAGGAACAAAAATGGTTTTATTTGGTAAATGAAAGGAATCAAAGAGAAAATGATTTAAAATATTTAAAGTATATTACAACAACACATCTAACAACAACAACAACAACTTATTAAGTAACTCTTTTTAAATGTTTTAAAGCATCATTATCAGCAGGGTATCAATTTCTTTTACAGTAGATTAAACATATATTTATATCTATAGATTTCTAATCGTGTGTAAATCTTCTTGATGAAGATAATTATAACAAAGTGTTATATGTACCTTTAATTATCATGATGAATATCGAGAGTGTGAAATATTAAGCGATACACAAATATATATGTATATAAATATATATAATCTATATTATCTGAAAAGTTAATTGCACTTTTAACATCCTTGTGTAAATTATTATCATATATTGCTTAATTGTGTGAAAATAAGCCACAAACAAATTTTTTTTAGCAGAGAGCACATCTAAAAAACAGAAGAATTATATTATTATTGTATGCTCCACATAAAAATAGCCAAAATATAACAAGAAAATAAAATCTATGTGACAAAAAATCTATATTAATTGATGATAGTTTATATCAAAATATTATATTTAACAAAATGCGATACAATTTGAAAACTGTGTACCTATCAAGACCACACCTCCACCACCACCACCACCATCAACCAAATCATCAAGATATAATTATTCCATATCTAGCTGAATGAATGGTGTATAAAAATATAGATAACTTATAATTAAAACATTTTTGCACATTACACCTAAATGTATAGAGAAAAGAGTTCCACATTTTTACTAGATTTGAAAGGAACAAAGAAAAAACAGGAATATTCATATCAAAATTTTACTATTTTCCTCAGAATATTTCATCATTTTTCAATGTCATCATCAATTAGTATACAAAACCACACACAAATTAGTGATATATGTATAGTTACAGATCACAATTTTTAATTAAAGCACATCATTTATTTTAAATCATTGAACAGCACCTCAATACACACATATTATCTCTGAAAGTATATATATATCTATAACAATTTAGATGAATAATTAATTACCTTTTAGAAATGATATGTAAGTAAATTATGTATAAATTGTTCCTGTATTAAATTTTGGTAGGGATATTTTTAACAAATTAACTTTTTAAGGAAGAAATAAAAAGTTGATTTAACAAAAACTGGAGCACTGTAAAGGTACCAAAAAAATATAAATCTAGAAGTAGCTATTCTTCTATTTAAAATAATTAACTAAATAACAGTTAATGTCAAGTTTACTCCAAAAGAAAAAAAAGATGTGTGCTATATAAATCAATAATGACCTATTATAAAACAAAACAAAGTACTCTAAAAATGCTCCTTTTTCTGGAGCAATTAACAAACTATTCCATTAAAATATTTACCTGGAACAAAATTACGTACTTTCTTAAAAATTTTACGAATGAGATGATTGTGTACCTTTTATCCCTTGACTTTGTAGAGAAATTTGATGTGATGATGATAAATTATTATAGTCAGAACTTTTGAAAAAAGTGAAAGCAATTTCTAGATAGTTTTTTAGTCAGATATTTTTAAAGAATAACGAAACAAACGAGAGTTTTAATTACATTTACATTTGTGGCATTTACTTAACTAATGCCATATTATTCAACATTTTAAATCCAGTTTTTCAGTTTTATTTTCAATTTTACTTTTGATCGGGGTAAAATGAAACACTAAAGAAGCTCAGTATATAGTAGTCAATCAGTTTACACGCTCAAAAACAAAGATTTTAAAATTAAACTATGATTATCTTTTACAAAAAAACTAATTGGTGCTGCTAAAAAATAATGCTTAAAAGGAAAACAATGAATCAAGTTAATAGTTTTTTCTAGAGGAATTTCATTTTTACGGGTAAAAATTATAAATCAGAAAAGTAAATCATTGTACCTAATTGCGAGATAACTTTGTATTTAAAAAAAATCTAAAACATTTTCATTTTTAAAATGTTTTCACTAAAGCCATTTAACGAAAAGATGGGCCAATATAAAATTTGAGCATTAACTTGAAAGAAATTGTACAGTTTAGTTTTAAAGGGATCAAAAAAATAAAACGGCTGGTGAAAATTTGCTTAGAATTTTTATATATTTCTTTTTGCAAAGCAAACTGTTCGGAAATGATTTTAGAATTTTTATAATTTTTGAGTCCTGAAAAAATGAATTGAATGAGCTCTTATTATATTAAAACTTGAATTAAAAATATACAAAATGCTTAAAAAACTTTAAGCTTATATCTACCAAAACGTTATTGATCTTTTTTGGATAATGAATGAAGTAAGGAATAGCACAGGGTTCCCTTGTACCAAAAAAAATAAATAAATGAAAACTGGAGTTTTAGTCAAACAAACGAAAAGTATATCTTATATTTAAACAAAACCATTTTATAAATATTTTAAGTTAAAACATGATAATATATTGTCCGTGTGCGTGGGAGGTTGGAGGTGACGAGAGATGTAAAAAAAACTTTAAAATAAATAGATATTTTATACATATCTATATAACATGCAGGTTGGAAAAGTAAAATGAAATTTTTTGATCTGCAAATTTAAAAAAAATTTAAGGGTTTGTAAATTTAAAAAATGAATATTTTAAGTGAAAAGCGTGGTTGTGATTTTTGTCAGCATTAACTCATAAATATGTATACAAAATAAGAAAAGAGTAAATGTAAAGTGACTGTGGTTGGTAGATAGTATAACACTTAAATAGTTAATTGTCCATTAAATCAAAAGGAGCAGTAGCATACTTAATGCGTGGGGGGATGTTAAGGCTGAACATTTAAATAGAGTAGAATTTTTTTGTAAAAAATCACTTTAAAATAGCATTTAGTTTTGTAGAGAAGTAGATTAGTTAGAATTTAATTGTAGTTTTAACATTTAATTAGTTGTGGGATGAATAACTGATCAAAATAGTTTTAACTACTATAATTGTAAAGTAAATAATTGTCGGTCTTCTGTGTTTTATTATCTTGGCACTTTAAAATTTACATAAAAAAGTTAATGATCGAATCGACGTTAACTTTTTTCTATTCAAATATATATTCAACGTAGCGTCCATTTTACTCATTTTAGATAATTGTGATGATGACGTCACTATAAAAGTTGTACTGTAAAAATGCTCTTTATCTTAAGCAGATTTATGATAAGTCATCACAAAAGAAAAGGTATATATATTTGAGTAATTTTAAATTTTAAAAAGTTCTAAGTCGTTTATATAATCACAAGATGTGCTTTTAAGATCATTTTCATTGACAAAAAATATATTTGAAATGAAGTGAAAATGTTTCTAGAAAGTATTTAGTTTTCCTTTTAAAATAAATATTGGCATTCAGTTTCCTCAGTACAATCTTAATTTTTAACAGTGATAACAAATCCCATCCGAAATTAAAGTTGAATACCAGAAGAATACAAAATAGCTTAGGAAAAAGTTTAGAAATACGATAGGGTCAAGAATAAGAATTTAATCATCACTAATTAGCTATCATAGTTAGCTGGTAACACTAAATATTTTGATAGAAGTTTATAGTGCACTTTTACTCCATTTTCCATGCTTTTTTGTGTCCGTGGAAAAAAATTAAAATAATTACTGCTTAAAAAGGTGGCGTATATAATAATTCTAATTGTTAAAAACATACTTTTTAAAAATCATCGCGTTTTTTTGTGATGATTTCAAAGATGCTTTTGAAATTGGTTTGAAGAAGAAAAAACTTTTTCAAAAATAAACTGTTGTTGTGGCTATAACACTGGACTTATACTCACTGCAAAGGAATCGTTAAAAAACTATTTTTACTCTAAATGTTTAGAAGATAGAACTTAAAGTATATAAACAATTTTATTTCCTTTTTACTTTATTAATTACTTGAGTATTTTTCGTCTATATTTAAAATTTAAATATAAAATAACAGAGTTTATCAATTCAACTACATTTCAATTTAGTCAAAATAGTTGTGTCAGTAAAACAGTTGATGTTTAAATGTTCATTTAAATGCCATAATTAAACATTTTTGATTAGTAAGTAATAGCGGATTTTAATAGGACGAATCATTAAAATTGTTGTATGAATTATATAGAAAAATTAGTTATTGTTTTACAATAGTTTTTAATTTACAATGTCATGTGTCATATTTTGTTAACTTTACACTTTAAATATTCTTAATTGTTGTTCAAAAGTGTTATTTACTTGACTATACTATATTAAAAGGTTAATTTATACTGTTGTTGTATTTACTATATATTCATATTTATCATATAAGTATATTTAGTGATAAAAAATGTGTAATTTTTATTAATTGTCGTTTAGATAAAAAGCCATTTTAAAGAGTTTTGTGTACATTTACAAAAGTTTGTGTATCGGTTAACTGCCAAGAGTTTCCATAATTTTTACTATAGATTATTTTCCTTCATTACATATTGCATTTTGTGATGATTTGTTAATTATTTATTATTATGATAACTATAGTTTTAACTACACGCATCTACAAAAGTACACTGCACTTGTATAATAAAAGTATATATATATATATATACATTATAACTTTTAATTATAATTCTTTGTAACTATATATGTTTTACTTAAACTTTTTAAATGTCTGTATATTATACATATCTAGAATTAATTATAATTATTTAAGAAGGCGTGTCTATAAAATATGTTAAATGTTTTTTCTTGTTGCCCTATGCAATCGATGATGAAAAGTGTGTTTAGAAGATTATGAAATAAACTGTAAAATGTAATTAATCTTGGTTTTTTGGTTGAAAGTTATTAATTGCATAATATTCATATTCCATAATTGCAAGCTTTTTCATTAAAATATTTTCTTTATTAACGCATTAAATACTTACAATAATTAACAATTCTTTATAAACTTTCATAATAGTTTGATACAAAAAAGGAATACATTTATATTTTTCCCTACTTTTATTTTAAAACAATTATTCCATAAACCCATCAGTTAAATTTCAAATTACAATTGTTATTTATAATATTTAAACATAACTACAAAATATATTATTTTCCATCATAAAATTCCGTTTTTATCTAAAGTATCAATTTCCCCAAAGTCTCACAAATCAAACCCGTCATATTACTAACCGTCCCAAATTCCTCCAAATCAATAAATCCTCCTCCCCCAGATCCTCCCTCCATTTCTGAATTTATTTTATTCGCAAATTCAATGGACATCAGTGAATCCATCCCCATCTCCGAAAAGTGTTGGTCATCATCCCTAATTTCTTCCGGTTTTGTTCCAAGCGTTTCGCAAAGAATCCTGACAACAAACTCCCTGACCAATTGGTTCCTTTGCTCTTCATCTTCCAATATCTGGTACTGATCTATCAGCAGCACTGTTTTAACTCCGCCCCCTCCTCCTCCATTTTTATTCTGATCCGAACCTGGTCCATTCTGATCCCTTCCATAAAATGACGCATGATCCAAGTCGAAAGTTTTGAAGAACGTGTCCTTATAATATGGCGTCATTTTCATCAAACCGTAAAAATTAAACAGACCAGTAGTCACGTTTGGTAGCGGCTTGCTTATCATCAGTTTCCCCAAAGCTTTGACGCCTTCATCTGCCGTAAACGGGTGAAGCCATTCTACATTTAAGTCTTTAGCAAATCCCATCTTCCACTGACCCCAATTAACAGACAAGCAAGGCAACCCCATGGAAACCCGCATGTCTGCCAATGAATCCAGATAACTGTTTGCTGCCACATAACTTGATTGACCAATATTTCCAAATGTTGATGCCGCAGACGAATACAAAACAAAAAACTCCATGTTGAGGTCCTTCGTCAAATGGTGAAGATTCCAGGCACCTTCAACTTTCGGCCTTATCACTGTCTCGTAACTTGACCAGCTTTCTACTTGACTCAACAGCTTATCTGAAAGGATGCCTGCGCAATGATGAATGCCCCTCACAGGTGGCAATGGGTTATCGTGACGGTTATTAAACTCCTGTATCAGGTTCCTACACTGTTCCATGTCAGTGATATCAATTTCTCTGCAGATAACCTTGGCGCCATACAATTCCTCCATTTCTTGGATTACCTCTTCCACACTTTCTGTAGCTTTCGACCTTCCAACAAGTACCAAGTACTTTGCCCCTTGGGTTACCATCCACTTGGCGACTGACAATCCAATAGCGCCTTTCCCTCCAGTAATAAGATAAGTGCTTCTATCGTTAAACAGGTACTCTTTATGATAACCATCTACTCCTTCCTCCGCATTTCCCTCAAACTTGGGCATTGTCAAAATCACTTTTCCAATTTGTTTCGCTTTTTGAAGGTATGTCAGCGCGTCCCTGATTTCTGACGCTGGATACATTGTGTAAGGTAACGGCTTTATAATGTCCTTATCAAGAAGCTCAGTCAAAGTATCCATAATTCTCTGAAGAACAGCCTTATCAACTTGGGTGACATCAACGATACTATAATTAACTTCCGGTCTTCTCTCAAAAACTTGATCGTTCGTCCAAATGTCCAATTTACTAATCTCGACAAAGTGACCACCGTCCTTACAGATTTGTAAACTGGCTTCCTTAAAACCAGGACCGGTCAAGCAATTAAGTACCATGTCCACTCCCTTACCTCCAGTTATTTTCTCGATTTCCTGGCCAAATTCAGTCGTCCTCGAATTAAAAACGTGTTCGACCCCTAAACTTCTCACAAAACTCCTCTTCTTTTCAGTGCCCGCAGTACCAATGACCTTGGCGCCCAAGTATTTGGCAAGCTGAATGGCAATTAAACCAACTCCTCCCGAAGCAGCATGGACCAACACTGTTTGATCTTTTCTCAATTTGGCGATCTCCACCATACAATACCATGCCGTTAGCCACACCGCAGGCAACGTAGCTGCTTCATTGAAAGTCATCCTCTCTGGTACGGACACCACTGCTTCCTCCTTAGTAACCACATGACTTTTCATAGCGCCTTGTTCCCAACCACAACCAAAAATTGATTGACCCACCCTCCATTTCGTGACTTTACTTCCAGTGGAGACAACAACTCCAGAAAAATCAAGTCCGATACTAGTCAACTGTTCGAAATCTGGACTGGGCTTCATTACCGCCAAAACATCTTTGAAATTTAACGATACGCTCTTCACTTCCACCAAAATCTCATCATCAGCAAGTCTTGAAGGTTCCTCCATTTTAACAAATCGCACATCCTTAATCACCTTTGACTTTGGTAATTCGACAGTATAATATCTACCGTTTCCCTGGATACCGATATCATTGTTCTCAGAGACCAGTTCCTTCTGCGATGCCCTTCTTAAATAACGGACTCCTCCCCGATAAGCCACCTCAGTTTCCTTATCATCCAACCACAACTCCAGCATCAACTGTAAACATTGTTTTCGGACATCCCCTCCAATCTCCAGATCAATAGACTTTGACAATATCCCCGGCAACTCAATCCTCATATTTCTCAAAAAGCCCCAACACTGTGCAGTATTTGGATCTCCGTATCCATGGCAATCTACTTCCGCTACAGTATTTAGACATCCATTCGTCACCAAATGGAATCTCGGTAAAATCTTCCATTTTCTTTGCAGTAAGAACTTGGCCAAGCTCAGCATCGGCTCAAGCACCTGCCTAGAATCTGGCCCGTTATCCAAACTTCTCCTATTTCCTCCCATCCAAAATATAATTCCTTCCAGGCTCTCTGGCAAAAGCTTATTCTCATTTTCTCCCAAATTTACCAAGCTATTTAACTCCGCATAGGCCACCTTCCTTTTAGCACTTTTCATCATCTCAGTAAACGCATCCATGGCAACCAATCTATCGTCTTCATTATCCGAAACAACCAACCAGTTACCACGGCAACCGTCCTCCAAAACGTCTAATCTCTTCTTCTCATCACCCTTTTGAGCAGCAATCACCGACATTTGGCTATTACAAGACAAAAATGATCCCTGAGCTCGCGTGAATCCCGTATGATGAAGCAACTCCAACCACTTTTCACCCGATAAGGTACAGTGTTCCTTCCTTATCCCATCCTCAAATAGCCAGTAACCCTCCAAAATCCCAAAGCAAATGTCCACCTCCCTTACCGGCTTCGCAGTTTCCCCCAAAATTACCCATCCACCAGGTTTCGTCACCATCTCCATATTTGCCAAAGATTCATGTACTTTTTTTGTTGCATGAACGACATCCATCGCCACGACGACATCATAGTACTCCGGACTGAAGCCTTGTTTCAAGGGATCCATTTCGATATTAAAGGCCTTAAAAATAAAAGGCTCCTCCCCAAATCTTTCCTTAGCTTTTACCAAAAAGCTGGGTGAGATATCCGTAAAAGTGTATTCATATTTGGTGCCCATTTCTTTGAAAAAACTTCGACTTCCATCCGCAAAGGTTCCGGTACCTGCTCCCACTTCCAAAATTCTAACCACTTCTGATGATGACCTTCGACTTTTTTGAACTTGTTCGTAAATCAGTTTGAAGACCTCAATTAAGGACTCACCAACTTTTCTGAAACGAGTTTCCCGATAAAAATGTTCTGCCAAATTCCCAGCGGCAGGGTTGGCAGTGCTTCCGAACAGTAACACGTGTGGATTCACATTGCCGTTAAGGATCCCTGCTAGTTGAGAGCCACAAGCTTGAACCGTTTTTAAGGCGCCATAGTCCTCCAACTCTAAAAGTGTTTTGTTTATCTCCGTTATGACCTGATCATAGTCCCTTGCAGATTCCGTAACATCTTCACTGTCAAGATAAGTAATAAAATGTTTGAAGGCAGGCATCAGTTCTGGAAGAAGATGCCACTTTTCTGTGGCGTCTCGAATAAGATTTTCCAGTCCGTCGCTTGGAGTCCATCCGAGTTCGAAAAGCGCCTTCAGAACGTACAAACGACAAAGTCGGTTCATCCTTTCGTCCAATAAGCTTTCCTCTTCTGAAAACTTATTGGCCCGTAAAAGGATCTCTTGCAGGTTTCCAAGCAACCTTTTTGTCTCATCTTGTTGGGTACACTGCAATTGTATGGAATTTCCATTCTGATGGAAATCTCCCCGTTTCCACAGAACATTGTATTGATGAAGGTCGATAACTTCTCTTTCAGATTTTTCCATTTCTTTTGTTGATATGCAACCTGCAGCTTTGAGAACGGATTCTATAGAGGTCATCACCAATTCTGCGTTTGTCATGGAGGCAACAACAACTCCAGATTCGTTGAGCAATTTAACATGTTTCGTGAGTCCTGAATCAGGTTCCTTCTTACAGTGAACGTACCATTTTTTACCACCAGTCATTCCTTTTTTCACCAAGAACTTGCCAATTTTCACTGGAACATGCAGCTTCTTCAGTTCAGGTTTCGTGTGCAAAATCAGTCCTTGGATCATGGCGTCAATCAATATTGGATGACAAATGTAACCTTCCTCAGTCTCATTATTAGTTGGAAGTCCAATCTCAATTAAAGTTTCTGACTCAATTTCTCCCAAAAATATCTTCTTCATCGATCTGAAGTCATTCCCGAAATTCAAACCAACTTGTTTAGCTGCCAAATAAAATTCGTCGGTTCCTTCCAATTTTTCCACGCACCTGTACTTAATTTCCTCAACATTTTCAATCTTTCCCTCCATCTCCTCCACTCCAACCTCCAATTTGTATTCCCCACCGGAATGTAATTTCCATGGTGATCTCTTCTCCTTTTTATGCCAAGCGTATACCCTTCCAGTCTGAGTTTTCCTATCAATCATACACTGCATCCGTTTTGGAGTGGACCCCTCCAAATGTAACGGACTATTAACAGTGAACCCCTCCACTTGAATCCAATCATGTTGTTTGTAAGCTTGACCCACTCCAGCTAAAATCATTTCGAGGAATCCCGCACCCGGAAAAATAACATGTTCTCCGATAACATGATCGTAAATATATTTCACAGTATCTTCGCCACTTATCCAATTCTGGAATACTAAGGGGTTCTCCACACAAGTGTCTACAGGAGCCCCCAAAAGTGGATGAACCCTTTCCAATTGTGTCATATTCATTATTTCTTGATGATTAACTCCCTCCGATTCCTCCACCCTCCTTTTCTTCCTTTCATACCAAAACGACTTTCTTTGGAACGGGTACTGAGGCAATTTAACTTTTTTATAATGCCCGTTACCATAGTAACTATTCCAGTCAACATTTCCTCCAAGAGCATATAATTGGCCTAAACTAGTCAAAAGCCCCGCCCAGCATTTATCCCCTTTCACTTTCCACATTGACGGAAGACAAACAACCGGTCTTGGAGATGGCGATGATCCTCCCAAAGACGCCAAATTTTCCTGAGTCAGCCGACTCAACGCTCCTTCCAGTCCCATTTCGATATAGACATCTGCCAAGCCACTGGAACTTGTGGTTCGACAAGACTCTGTGAAATTGACGCATTGCCTGAAGACCTGATACCAGTACTGGCCACCCATATCCTCATCTTTAACGACTTTACCGGTAACGCTAGAAACATAAGGGATTTTCATTTTTTGATGGGGAACGGCTTCAAAAATTTCTAGGGATTGTTGACAAGCAGGTTCCACTGCTCTGGAGTGAGCACAAAAGTCCATGATAAGAATCTTGCATCTCAATCCATAAGTTTTCAAAAATTCCTTAAATTTCGGAATCGAATCCGTATCCCCAGCAACCACAGTCTGATCAAAGGCGTTGCTACTAGCAACATCAATCCATTTTCCTTTGTGATCCTTCTCATTATTATTATTTCCTAAAAATGAGGTAATCAGTTCTTCTGTTTTTTCCGATGACGCCTGAATTGCCATCATGAGAGCTGGTTGTTCCCTCCCAACTTCAAGAAAGTACTCCATAGACTTGACCATTTTAAAGACATCTTCTATCGGTAAAGCACCTGATATAACGGCAGCGCTTATTTCTCCTATGCAATGGCCCATGACACAGTCTGGGTGAATACCCCAACTGGCCCATAGCTTGACTAAGGAATACTGCATCGCTGGAATAAGAGCATACCAGGCTACCCCTTTGATTAGCGTGTCTTCCTCGACATTTGTCAATAAAGGTATCAATGTCATTCCAGTATTGGCAATAAAAAGCTTATCGCAGTAGTCCATGTTATCTTTGAATATTTGAGAGGTTCTGTAAAGTATTCTAGCAGGTTCCAGGTCCATGAGTCCGATTCGTCCGGGAAATGTAAAACAGATTTTTGGAGGGTTTGCCTTCCCACGACAAAAGTTTCCTTCCTGAATATTGCTTATCATCTCTGACTTGTTTTCTCCAACAATAGCCATTCTTAGTGGATGATGAGGTCTGCAAGCATTTGCTGAGTACGTGATATCCTCCAAATCTTCAACAGAAGTTTCCAAATGACTCATATATTTCTGAGCAAACTCCTCCAAGGCGCCTTCCGATTTTGCCGATATTGTAAGAACTTGAAGTGGAGGTGGCATCCCTTCCATTTTCTGATTGAGATTGTCTTTATCTTCAGGCGCCTCTTGTATGATAACATGCACATCAGTTCCAGTAATCCCAAAACTAGAGACCCCAGCAATTCTCGGTTTACCAGACTCTTCCCTCCTCCAAGGTACCGCTTCCACCGGAATCTCTCCAGGAATCCCCTCAAAGTTCACTTGAGGATTTACCCTATTCAAATTCAAATGTGCTGGGATCTTTTCATTCTTCATTGCTAAAACCACCTTAAAAATTCCTGCCATTCCTGAACATGACTCAGTATGCCCCACATTAGTCTTTCCTGATCCAATGTACAACGGTTTCGCCCTTCTAATTTTAGTTCCAGCTCCAGCCTCCGAATAAGCCCTTACAATAGCTTGTGCCTCAATAGGATCCCCAACAGCTGTACCTGTAGCATGCGCCTCCACATAGTCCACCTCCCAAGGTTCCACCCTAGCACTTTTCAACGCTCCTCTCATAGCAGCACACTCGCTGTCCACTGTTGGTGTTCCAAAACTTTTGCTAAGCCCCTCCTGTGACATCGCAGTTCCTCTAATAATCGCATGTACTCTATCACCATCTCTCTTCGCATCCGAGTACCTTTTTAAAATCAGGGCCGCCACACCTTCCGCCCTCGCATATCCATTAGCGTCTGCATCAAAGGTCCTCGACTTTCCATCCTCCGCCCAAAGAACCTTCTGTTTAGTATTCATATGAAGTAGCACATTCGCCCCAGCAACCATTGCAACTGGGCACTCCCTTTTTTGCAAACTTTTTACTGCCAAATCTACCGCAACCATGGAGCTGGAACACCCTGATTCTGTCGCCACATTTGGACCAGTGAATCCATAAAAGAATGACAGTTTCGCAGCAGAACATCCAAAAGAGTTTCCCAGGTACTTTCGGATGAAATCTTCATTTGCAGGCGACCCATCAGCATTCATAGCATCCCTGTACTCTTGCAACCAGGAACCATAGAAGACCCCTGTTTGGGTGCCTTTCAACACCTCCGGATTCATTGAAGCATCCTCAAACGCCTCCCAGCTCACTTCCAAAAGCAATCGTGCCTGAGGATCCGTAAAAATCGCCTCACTTGGACTGTATCCAAAAAATGTGGCATCAAATTGGTCGATGGGGCATTTTAAGAAATTCGCTTTCAGTTTGGGGTCTAGATCTATTAATTTTGTTCGATGGTCGGGTGGAAACACACAAGCATTTCGGCCCGATGCTAATAGATCCCAATATTCTTCAGTTGAATTGGCATCAGGAAAACGACAAGACATTCCAACAATGGCGACCCAATCCTGAGTGTCTTCATGATTGTTGTTTGGAAAGCAAGGTCCTGTTCCAAATGATAAGTCTTTCAGATTTTTAGGTAATCCATTAGTGATTTCGTTAGGTTCCCGATAAACTATAAATGGGTCAGCAAAACGTTTCCAGTTTCCAGAAAATACCAGGTTCATAACGTCTAAAGGCGATTTCCAAGTCAGTCCATTGGTTTGCAGTTTTTCCAAAACTTTAATGTATTTTTTCTTGTCAGGGGAAATTACGGTAGCTTCCCATCGGCCATGTTTGTCCAGGATGGTTTGGTCGTCAAAGTCAAAAAGTTTGTCGGATTGTTGCAAAACCTTTTATTACAAAAACCAATATGATTTAAAATGGACGTCAGTTAATAATTCTGAACTTAAAGTAAGCAAAATTTTCATAAATATTACCAAAACGCCAGGACGAATAATAACAAGTTTGGAAAAAGTGGTCATGTTCAGTGCTGATATCAAAAGTGTATCCAGATCGGAAGAGATGCCCTTAGAAACACCCAGCTTTTTTGAGAGTGACTCCACATCTTTAACAATGACAAGGTCAAAGGCAGATTCCAGTTCAGAGCTATATTATCACGAACAAAACATTAGTAAGTAATCATTACAGGTACACAGCTAAACGCCATAATTTTCATCAAATTTTATTTGACGATTTCTTAAAACGTACATATTTGATTTGGAAATAGAGTTCGAAACCAGGGCCAAAAGTGCACCACTCGTATCCGTTCTTCTCAGAGTTTCCCCAGACGCCAGTGCATTTTCAATCGAATCATCATTGGCGATCGCCACAACCCATGCATAACTCCGATTACCTGCAAACAAATACGTCATGTTTCTTCTAAATAACTGTACCATGCTTTAAAACTAAACTACATTGTCATCAGAAAACTTATATAACTGCATATTAAGCAACAATTAAACGAACCATTCATTTTGAATCTGAGCTTGTTGCCAAATTTTGGCCTTTTGTTTCCTTCCAAGTAAATAAATAGCTGTAAATAATCTTCTGTATTATGTTTCTTTAAAAACTAATATCACAGCTACTTGACTTTATAATTGTAAAACACATTAAAATAAATAATTGTTTTCAGGTTTCCAAAAAAACACAAAATTCAATCAATTTTCAAAATTATAATCGCACTTTTAAACTTTCTTATTGCCCACTACATACATATTACTCCAATTGCGCATTACATTTACTTTATCGCCAACAAAAACAAAAATGGCTCGGTCACTACAGACGCCAAAAGTGGAACTGGGAGCAGTTTACCAACTTGACCATATTTTTATATAAATAAAACAATAAAACTAAAGATCTAAACTAACATAATGAATAACACAATTAAATACTACTCCAGAGAATTCAATATGATCAGATCATCAGAGCTTTTCACACGATCAACCGTTCCTATAATGATCAGTAATACTACGTCAAAGAAGTAGTGATGCTGAGCGAATACCAGTTAGTTGTGAAGTTTATAGTTTAATCGTCAAATTTTTTCTTTCAAATTGAATAAGATTATTGAATGTACTTTGTTTCTATATCTATCATTCATCTTCATACATATTAACTCATATTTTTACTGGACTTTTTAGGATCAACATCTTCTTCATCATCTCTCCCACAAATAGATTTGGAAAATCTTTTAAAAAAATTTCACATAAAAACTGGAAAAAAAACAAAAAATAGTAACACTAAAAACTACATAGCATATAACTTGTGGTTATAAAAAGCTCCATTTGGTAAACGAGTTTGTGGGAAATTAATTCAAGTTGGTTGATAATAGTTTATAGTTGATATGAATATGAGCTATATATAAATATACATTACCTATCTATTAGTTTTGATTGAGTGGAAAAAACGCTACAACAAAGACGAACTACTTTAAATGCTTATCTATGTTATCCCATCAGAATTTTTTTCTGATTCTCTATTTATAAGACAATCTATAATTTATTTTTGTATAGACGAAAATAATTATATAAGTAGCAGCACTACAATATGTAGCTTTTCGACAGATAAAAATTAGTTCCCAAATACAAAATAAGAATAGCAACTATGAATTGGTAGGTATATTCTTTAGGAAATAAAAATGGCCTCAATGAATAGAATTTCTGTTGTTCCAGTTGAATTGATTTTACATTGCAAATGACAAAAAATGTATTTTGTTTTTGAACATTTTCCCTGTTTTTTGATTGGTGTTACGTCGGCAGGAAGATTAATTGTTTTTGCGGATGTGGATCATTATTCGA
>JAQFYG010001420.1:0-19043 GCA_034694325.1 Entomobrya corticalis | reverse complement strand
CTGGTGCTGTTGGTGCTCCAGAGACTTACATGTTTCACTTTTATTTGACCATGAAAAAATGAATGAATGTTGTTTACTTATCGGAAACAATTTATTCATGTTGTTTATTTTTAATTGTAAACCTGCGAACCTACCACTGCTACAAAAAATGACATGACATGACGTACCAACACCAATGTTTAATGTACTTGCTACAAAACTAACGATCAACTACACTTGCACTTTTCACACTTTCGTTGACTGAACTGAATATATACATATTCTTTACAATTAACCAAGCTAGTTTGTTATTATATGCGATGATGGTGGCAATGGCTTCCTCTTCACTAAAGAAAATCTTATAAGTTGCTTGAATTTGTAGGTTTTACTTCTAAAATTTCATATACCCATTTTTCTGTTAATCAATTTTGTGCTGCTGTGACTTGAATACATGCACGCTTGATACATAATTATTAAAAAAATATAATCTATCGTTTATGAGTGTGCAATCTCCTGTTTCAATTTGATAACAAGAAATTCTTCCATTCACAAATAAATCTTCAGACGATTTATATGCAACAGGTTTTAAAGGTATTTTTTGAATACCAATCACCTATAAACGCAATGGATACATCTTTGCTCCCTGTGACACCTGAGGCAGCGCAGGTTTTTCACGGGGAATTTGGAAGATTAATATTGAAGGATTCGAAGCATATATTTTAAAAAGGCATGCTTATCCAAATCGGACTGCAAACGCATCAAAGATAAACGCATATACACTTATATTGCTTATTACTAGCCAATTAATTCCTTTTCGAATCATGAATAAATGGCAAATGGTACGCACACATTACACATTTGACGTACCTACTTATAATCAAATCACATCATGTATCACGCTATTCAAGTAAGGAGTAATCAGTTTTCAAAACAATTAATTCCATTCAATTTGACAATCAAATTACTAACACAAGCTACCAAAATGCGAGCAAGCGAACTGGTAAAATAGATCTAAACAATATTTTCTTCTTGTGCATCATTCGTGCACCATGCACCATCATTCGCTAAAAGATTGAAGCTGAATCGCTTTTTTATAATTCATGTAAATTCATGAAGACAAATCATATGCAAATATATAAATCTGCGTGGGGATGAGTTACACGAAAGTGATTAAAATGTTAGGCCTTCATCTTGTTATTCTTTTAAGTCCCAATCAAATGGTCTTCCAAAAATCGTTTCGTATTGCTACTTCATGCATACCACACAAGAGTGAATAATTGCCTGTTCAAAAGGAAATTTGGAATTTGCACAAGTAAAAAGAAAGGTTGGAGGTTTTTGCATTCGCGTTAATATTTAAAGTTAAGAAAATAGTCATATAAATTGGTCCTAGTTCAATATGCGCACTAGGGTGCACGTCACCAAGTTTGCACATCCCATGCTTGGGTCGATGTACAACTTAAACCAGCGAAAAGGGATGAATTCAACGCAAAAATGATATAGGGCTTGCTCCTTGAATGTTAATGAAAGGTTTTTAATTTTTGTTCTTCATAAACAAGCTTCGGTCACTATCATCTTTTGAGTTATGGATTACCCCTCGACTCGTCGACATTTGATATCATAATAATATAATCTCAAGTTTTACAGCACGGTGGCACTGACCGAGCTTATAAATGCACAAATTCTCGTTGCATTTTTACTTTTGGTCATTTCTGATCTTTAAGTCGAGTTAGCTACGGAAAAAGCAAAGATTTGTTTGCAACACGTTTTACTATTTCTTATTTTGTATTTGGGTACTAACGACTAGTCAATTCATTCATACCAAATATGCAGCTGCATTCGGTAAAAGATTAAAGTGAATCCCAAAATTACAACTGTAACAAATCTCAAGAAAACGCAACAATTAGTGCCTAAAAGAATCTCACAAAGCAAGGCGATAACGATTGGACAAAAACAAAACATAGAGTTAGTTAAACTTTTTAATACATATTTTGTATTTGCTTTTACGGTGTAATTATAGTAGGCGTTAGTAGTATTAGCGGTTTTATTTGCCCCCTTTACCCTCAGGCAATCATCTCAGTCTCCTTCGTCTCTTGTTAAAGTGCACCGTAAATAGTTTGGTAGTAAACTAACTGCACTGCTGCATTTTGAAATAGCAAAATCTATAAAGCTGATCATCACTATTCATCGTCTTTACTTTTTTGCTTTAATATTGCAGTAAATAGCAATTAGCTATTGATCTTGTGTATAATTAAAGTATTTGTGGGTAGTAGTGGATAAAAAAGATAATAATTTGCTTCTGATTCTCAAATACATACACACAAACATTATATGAGGCTTATCAAAGTTAACAGGATTAATTAAGTTTTATGACTATCGATTTCTGCAAATTCTATAAATTGGCTACCGCTTACATTTTAGGAAATATTTGGACAAGGGAATGGTTTGTTAGTTCTTTTCTGTCCTTTGCATCTGTAGCTCATTAAAACATAGATATCTGTAAAACTGCGAAATTCGCCGAATTTTAACTGGTCACATTTTTGACATTGACAAAAAGGAAAAATTACTGTATGAAATAAAGTAAGAATAAAACTCCATATAATACCGATGCAATTTTAACGTGAAACTCAAAAAGTCATTTAGATGTAAAAATAATTATTTTGGATAAAGAGCATAATCTGCGTCTGATCTGGGTATCTACTCTGCTACTTTTATAAGGGATAAATATCTGCAATACATATAAGTGGAAGTTGTTTGAATGAACATCCTTTCATGACTTTAATAATTATTTGTTACAATTTGCTCTTGAAATGGAATTTCAATTTGTATCCGTGTATTTATCACTTCACACTTTCTTTCAGTCGCACATAGAATAGTATTAACCTAGGACAGTACGACACACAAGTGTCAACTTTTAAGGGTTCACACACGCCAAAATTCACTAGCAAGCAGCTAAATACATATTATGGTGACATATCATTGTAAAAACAAATAAGACACTTGCCTTACATGCTGCTGAACAATATTATTATGTAGGATTGATTAATTATTTCACGTTCTTTTACTAGCAACACATTTAGCGTTGTCTTTGTCTTATAGAGAGAGAATGCATTCTTTGCTGAATTCAATGGAAATATATGCTGGTATATTCTACATGCCGTATAAATTGGAGCTGATCATTATCAAGTTATAAAGTGCAGATGAAATATTAATGCGTTTCAGTTTCAATTTTAATAATGCTTCATTAAAGTAGTGTACGACAAATAAGTGTCAACGCTCGCTTCTTCATTCGCGTGTCCTTATTATCATTAAAACAGACGTAACTGGTTTTATTTTAAAGCTTTTTACTCATGACTGGTAGCTGCGGAAAGGAAATAAAAATACTTAACATGTTACTTTATACTTGATGAGTACTTTTGGCTGTCCAAGAACTTTACTTGATACCACCAAACCAATAAATATACCTATAAAAAGCCAACTTCACAAGACAAAGCTGCAACACAAGTTGTTTGATCGAGGTACTCTGTCCGAGTAAATAAATTATGTTGTCACCTCTCGCCATACTTTCTTCATGTACGTACTTCATTTAATTACGACGCAACGTCGTGCGTGCTCTCGTACAACTTTATCAAAATGACAAGACAAACGAATCTGATGTTATAATCTTTTACTAATGACTAAATGTGCCATCAGTTTATATTTTCAGAATTTTGAGACTTGGCGAAGTGAGTGAAGACGAAGGGTGCATATGCATAATGATAAACAAAGTTGTAAATTGTCGATAGAACTCAAACGCACGTGACGATTGACCACCACCGTGTTAAATTAATTGCATTTAGCTTGACGTTACGACAATTACTTAGATGTTGACGGTTTGTTTATTTTGACGTGACAAGAAATCAAATGTTTGGATGAAATGAAAAATATAGCTTTTTCAGACGGTTATGTGATCGTTGTCATTTCCGTCTCCATTCACTCTTTGTATTTTACTGGCAACTGTTAACATTTTTTCAGTTCCGAGGACTCGCAGATTTGCTGCGCTTTCCAACGGAGTGCAGGGAATGCAGTAAGTTACTTGTATATTTTAATAAAATAAAAGAGGATTCTATAAGTTTGCTCGTGAAGTTACACCTGGCAATGACGAAATAATGCTTGGCAATGCACCATGATATTATTATGCAATACACCTAGCTAGTAATCTATGCTTTATGTCTCCTTAGCTTGTGGAATAAGTTACCGAGAGGAGCGTATTGTCGGCGGACGAATAGCGGAAATAAATTCGTATCCGTGGCTTACTGCACTCATGTACAAGGGGAAATTTTATTGCGGAGGAACACTCATTTCTGATCGCTATGTTTTAACTGCTGTAAGTGCTGTTTCTTCTTTTATAAACCTAAACATTAAAAATTGCGCGATGAAGCGATTAAAAATGTATGCTTTTAAAAATGCTAATACCGATTTCAACCTTATTACAGGCGCATTGTGTTCATGGGGTTCCTAAAGACCAAATTACAATAGTTTTTGGGGAGCATGACAGAAATTTCACGGAGGAATCTGATACGGAATACAGAAAAATTGGTACCATCATCCGCCATGTCGGTTTCAACAGAGCCAATTTCCACAATGATATAGCTTTGCTTCGCCTTGAAAGACCTATGCGATTTCGAAGATCCATTGCTCCAGCCTGTCTGCCCATTGATTTAGGTATACTTTAATGCATGCAGACTTTATACGATTACCTTGATTTGACATTGACATTTAAACCGGTTAAATCTGACAGGAACAGAAATTAATGCTTTTTTCCTGTAATTATTTTTGGTATTATATCAGAAGATGAGGACTTTGCGGACGAGCAAGGATTAGTTGCAGGATGGGGCCGAACTCAAGAAAAGGGTCGGCCTTCACATATATTAAGGGAGGTCGAAGTTCCGATTATGTCAAACGAGGTATAAAATCATATTTGTTAGTATTCATATTATTCATTTACATTTCTCATCCTTTATCTGGAATCATCCGGACTCGTTATTTGATTATCTTAACATTTTATTATTAACTCTTTTATAGGAGTGCAGGACTCAGACACGATACACACCCAGGGAAATTACTGACACGATGATGTGTGCTGGGCATCCAGAGGGCAAGCAAGATGCCTGTCAGGTATGCTTCTGGCTCCTTAATGTTGGTAAAATAAATAAAAACTGCAAATAATAGTCTTATTTTTTTTGGAATTAGGGTGATAGCGGCGGACCCCTTAACTGGGAAGATTTGCGTGAAGACAGCAGCAAAGAGGGAACAAAGTATGTGATTGGTATAGTGAGCTGGGGCCAAGGATGTGCACGAGCAAGTTTTCCTGGTACGTATCTCGCCGTTAAAACTGACTACATTGACAAAAATTGCAATAATTTTAGAACAATTTTTATTTCATTTAGGCGTTTATACTCGAATAACAAAATATTTGGAATGGATAAGACAGAATACACAAGACTCTTGCTTTTGTAACAACCCCTGACGATCAAATGAAGATTCATGTGTGTCACTGAAGTGTATTTTTAGCAGTGATATTGGTATACCAGTGATTTCGATATTTTTTTCACTTGCGCCATGCACACTTCAAATTATTACAATGATCTCAAATGATGTAAAAGGAGAATTCCCAATGAATTTTTCATATATATAATCCTTCATAATCCCAGCAAACGACTGGACTGGTAAATGTTCCACTTTTGTAGTTTTGAGATGCTGTGTACTTTCGCCAGGTTAATAGTAATAATAATACATCATCATAATAGTATATTTTCGTGATAACTAGTCATGCTGCACAAAGTTTTCATGCATCTTAAAACCCAGAATGAACCATAATATACAATACATACATACACAGCTTTCTGATCGTTTTTCTGATTTATCGATATTAATATTAAACCGAAAGGGGTGAATTTTCTTATCAATACTTTTTAATTGCATATGCGTTCTTTTCCACATTTTTTTCTTGCAAGTTAATTCTTTATAGTTTGTTATCAAAGAAATTCCATACAAAGACTGGCAAGTGAGTGAAGTATAGATAGGTTGAACTGAAAGGGAAACTAGGGGAAAGGGAAATAATTACTCATACCATTGTATGTCTGGTGTAATAAATGTGTAAATAGTTTACGAACTTCAAATAATAAAAACAAATTTAAATAATTTGTTATGAGAAGAAAAGGAGAAAAATAGAATGATAGGTGGTGGTCAATTTATATTTAGATTTACATTATCTTCTTTCAGCTATTCAATTGTCTTCTGTAAAATGAATGTTTGTTATGAAATATTAAGTCGTAAATACCAATAAGCAATATTCACTTGTTATGTACAATAAATCTTAAAATAAAGGAGATGTTTTTGATCTTTTAAACATTATTTTTCATTTTAATAATTGTTTTTATATTCACTAACATTTTTACAGAGTGTGTATCAGTTTGTAATAAATGCAAATAAAATGAGCTATTTAAACGCGTAATCTCAAATCAGTTATGATTCTGCACATTGTTATGAATGAATAATATTTACCTTATATCACAATAGAGTACTTCAGTTCGAATATTTTGGCATGTACACATGACTTGACTATTGAAACAGCAATATTTACCGAAAAAATGAAAGCGTTGTCTACTAAATATTTCATTACTAACAATAACAAAAAGCTAAAATAAAGAGAAAAAAACCAATACCGTACCATATAATTCGTTGAATCATTTGACAAAATGACATGTTCCTTAAAGGGACGGTGAAGGTAGAAGAGATGAATACATTGCTGCTGTTTATATCTAACTAACCACTAACTTTGAATATATTCGTTATTAACCATAATATCTTAAAATAAAAAATAACAACTAAAATAAATTTTATATTTATATTTGAGTGTTTAATCATATCGGTAAACAAGATAAACCGGGAGTTTCATCCTCATATTGATACTGCAATCATTATTAAGTACGGTAAGTACTGGGATTAATCGAAATTATTCTCCAGTCTTCTATACTGACTACTAGAAGAATTGCGGCGACTTCTGCTTCTGGGACGTTTTCCTTCCACGACGAAGGCGATCAGCTGAAATTAAGATTATAAGCATGATTGATTAAAAATTAATTTCTTAAGCTTGAATACAATTATCAAATGTTTGTATTACGCATATTGTCTATTAGCTTTTACCTTCTTTTTATTGTGAATAACGAGATACATTAAGCCAACTAGGGTGACACTAAATAAGAAGTAATTAAAAAACCCAGTGTCTTCAGACTCTTTTAGCGACACATTAATTGTAGTTCCACGACTGAAATCAAGATCCTCTCTGTAAGTATTGCCTGCAAACCGACTGTCAGAAGGCCTGAAGGAACTATCAGGTGCATATTCTCTTCCTCTATTTTGAATTTCTGGTTGAGGAATGACGTTTTCTTTGTTGTCATCGACAAATTTTGAACCAGGTTTCATTACTCCGTTATCTGACTCTTCTCCAGGATTATAGTCACCTGCGTCTTCCTCCACTAGCTCAGCCATTATATCAGCGTCCTCATTTTTAATTGTGGGTTTACTTTGGGGCTTAGTTTCTTGTTGCTCCATCTTGTCCTTGTCCTTATGTTTCTCAGCTGAACTGATTCCAGGGCCAGATGAAATTTTGTCATTCCTATTGGTTTCTTTTCTGTTGATATCAGTAACTGCAGCCTTTGCACCACCAACACCATCATTTGCGCTTGGAATTGCTGTAGAACTTTTTAACTTACTTTCGTTTTCCATAGGTAGTGGCTCTTCGTTTGCCTTAGCATCTAGTGACGCTGCGGTTGTTGACGTAGACGACGATTGAGCGCTGTCACTGTGAACAATCTGATTTTTCGGTTGCTCTGCAAGTTTCTCATCTTTCGTAACCAGACTTGAATTTTTTCTGAGTGGTTCTATTTTCGACAAGGGAGTGACAGTTTCAACTCCAAGTTTGCTAGACGACTTCTCGGGGCTAACCTGATTCTTATTGGAGTTGACAGAATTGTCTGGCCCAACCAAAGGTAAGGGCGGCTGTTTAAAAGGCACTTTCTTATTGGGTGCATCGACATCATCAGTAGAAGCATCCGTTGTAGCAACGTCTTCATCTTCGTCGGGATGTCCTTGTTTTTGCACATGAGCATCTTGCGGCGCTGCAGGAAACGTGACACTTTCAGGAGTCTTTTGCTTTTTGGATTTTGTGTCTGCATCACTTTTAGCATTGCTACTAGGTAATGTGCTACCGAGACTGAGATTTTCTGTTATTACAGCAGATTTCGTGACACCGTTTAATGTACCTTGATTTAAACCTAATCTCGTCTCTTGATATGTAGTGTATCCTTCTAGTAAGAGAATGCAAACTGGATGGACCTCAAGCTTAGAATATTCGCTGAACCCTTCTCGAATTTCACGGGAATTTTTACAGATCGACAAACACGAAGTAGTGTCCTCATTGCTGCCACTTGATTTAAATGGTGAGACTAGACCATCAGCGACTTTACTGACGTTACTTATAATTTCCTTCAAACTCATGCATACTTTCTTAACGCCTAAAGTTCCTACTTTTAACAGATCCACTACTGAAGTCTTTATACTTTTGGAATTATTATTTGCTCTACATAGTGTCTGAAAAACAACCGTTAGTGAGTTGCAAATGCTGATGTCCTTCTTTGGCGGTTTAACATTCTCTTCAGCAACAATGTTTGAGTCACATAACTGGTTTACCTTAGACCTGGTGTAGTTATAGTTTACATCGCTGACTCTGGGCTGGAGAAAACAATTTTGCTTTGACCCGTTTCGGTAAAGCCTATCGTAAAAACTTTGATTATTTGAGGTTGATGATACAGGTGCACTACAAACACTTGGTGCTTGATCACTTATCACTATCATCAACAGTGCACCCACCCATAATACAGTCACAACCGCTGGCCTTTCCATTTTGCTCATCCGATTAAATATGAATTGCATTTCGCTAGTTATATGGTTTCTTCCAAACACCATGCCTATAAATGCATAAATAAACTGTACAAAAGGGCTTTATACATAAAGTAATTACCAATTTCTCAATCTCCAAACACAGCAATATAATAAGTTTATCAATAATGAGGTGTGATAATGGTAAAAGTTATGTACTTACATGCAACAAACAAAAGATCCAACAATCAATTTTAAATGAGGTACAATAGCTGCATGTTGTCTATCTCACATGAACCTCTTATCTCAGTTAGTAATAAAATATCCGATGGTCGGTGGTTTGTTGTCTGTAAGCTATCCTCTCGAATTGTCAATTATATGTCACTGAGGAACAGGATACTGATCATTTTTAAATAAGTTCATGTAATGACTGACAACTGAGGCTTTTAAACACATTAATACAGTTTCTACTCTATTCTATTTAGTACTTCTCCTATACAAGAATTAAATTAATAGTTATACCATGTCATGATTAAAATTTAAAACGCATTTACTTAAAAAACAACAACAATCTGCAAATACGTCTGTTTTGTTGGTTTTACTATGCACTGTTCAACTGTCACCGTCATCAATCACATGTGAGTGAGTATGTGAGTGCAATAATGTGGTATCCGGTAAGTACATCTCAGAGGATGGCAAATTATTTAAGTTGTTAGTTGCCGGTGGGCTAATTAATAGTCTAATAACAAATACCAATTACAATTAGGCAAAGGAACGTAAATACTTCAGCACTGTTTTCTGTTGAAAAAATTAGCTTGAGCATAAGCATAACTCATCATCCAGCAAGAACGGAAGAGACTCAGATGTTCAGTTTACTTAGTTTGGGTTTGTTTGCATTTTTGGGACTACGACGAAAAGTGAGTGAACTCGAATTTGCTTGCTAGCTAAAATAGTACAAAACCTCGCACAAAACAAAACAATAAATACATTCAATAGCAAACTTATATATAAGTAAGCACCTTTTTATACTGAAGTATGTATACGTATAATTTAGTACGCATTTCCCCACTCCGATTCGCGGCATTTGCTTACTTATGAGGGGAACGGTATTGAGCTAATGATTTTTGCTAATGCTAAAATATTTAAAAGTACATTATCAATTTTGATGACGAAGTATTTAATACAGTTACATTAACTGCAAAGACAAGCTTACTAAGGCAGATGACCAAAATTATTTATGCCAATTACTTACATTACATTCCATTTGCCCAAAGAAAAAACTTCCCGTAATAAATCAACTGTATATAAACTTAAATGAAAAATATTTTTTTGCTAACAAACTAGTAGTTTTTTTATTTATTTATTTAAAAGTTACAAAAATGAAGGTTTTAATGTACAATATAATGATTTTAGTAGTTGTACAAAAGTTATTGAAGAAGGACTTCGTTCGTTCGACTTCCTCACCTAAAGCTTTGACGGCAATTGAAAGAGGAGATTTAAGGACGCAAGAATGGAATATTGGTGTAACTGAAAATCTTTTTTGCAGCTTCTATATTTTTCAACTTCCTATTGAAACATTAACTTGATTTTGAATGCCGTTTCCAAAACTTTTTGACGTCATCATGTCCACTACCTTTGACAACAATGGTTCGTTTCTGGTCAGAGGAATGGAGAAGGACATCTATCTCCTGTGCATAATCTCGTACAACTTCGTAATCCCGATGAGATAAAAACTGATTATATAATACACTTTCAGAAAATGTTAGGCGATTCCTTTCCATTTCCCACAATCTTATTTGGTCAACTATTGTCGGAGGTAATGGATTGTTGACATTTTTCGTTCTAGAGTAGGACATAAAATAAGAAAAACTCATAATTAACAATATGTTATTTATGCAAGGAGGTTAGGTTAATTAATAACTGTATAATGCCATTGTATGCATTTAAATTTCGTGATGGGGAAACCAGTTTCTTAATAGAAACCAAATGCACACAAATGACAAGTTAAATGGAAGTAAAGGGTATCAAAAGTAAATTACGATTTTATCATTTCCGAATGCGCATGCATCTTTAGAAAGGAAATTATTTGTTCTGCAGATATTCCACTTCTTAATGCTTGCCGTATTGAATCTCTGGTAATTACACCCACTACCAAATTCGGAAAGCGAAAGAGAAAATCGGTGAACATTCCCACAAGCGCCAGTTGAAGATCTTTAAATAAATATATTAGTACATTAATTTTTAATACGAAGATCAGCATAATTAAATTGAACTGATATTATGAGCCGTACCAGAATCGGTGTAAGCGTACAAACGGTAGTTAGTTTCTACTACCAAAAATCCTGTTCTATGCTTTTCTGTATCCAAAGATATTTTATTATTTTTGGAAGCTAAATTCAATGCTAGTCGGGTGGGATAGAATCTTCCAGCTTTTCTCTGTACGAAACATAAATGAATAGATCAATAATATTTGCAGGACTTGATTTTTTATAATAATCATTAGCTTCGTCTTCATCATATGTGTAGAGTGTAGATGATGTTAATTTTAAGTTTTGAATATTTAAAAAAAATCTCACTCACCGTTCTTTGATAAATCAATCCAAATTCCCGTAGATGTTGCATAAACTGTTGCATTCTGTCTTCAAATCCATCAGTACCGTAATCTCGGCCAAGAGTTGCAAATGATAAGGAAAACAAGAAAGCTAGACATTCGGCAGTACTTATCCCTCTACTTTCCACTGTCTCCAAATATTTCACAATGAAATACCATACTTGTGAAGCCGTGTCGAGGAGTAAAAACTGAAAACCTTCATTGGTGATTGATGGGTGTGCGTTGGTTTCATCCTGCTCCCTATACAACGCAGATGAACAATGCATAAATAACTAAAATATCATTCGTGTCCGATTTGTATGTATTCGTGCAATTGGCATGAGAGCAAAGGCACCTACATTAATCCTGCATGAGTAAGTGTTAAAATGGTATCCTTTGAAACGCTATCACTTTTCTGTTGTTTTTCTGTAAGAAAATGCAGCATCGCTTCCCATCGTTCCAAAGCGTAAGAGTCTAAATCTTTCACAGTCTTAGGTTTGCTATCCGGTTCTAAGTTCACGCTTTTTGTCCACTGATTCCCACTAGTACATTAAATAAAATGACTTTTAGTAACGTATTTCCCAACTAGCAAATTTAAAGTAGTAACATAACGCCATTCCATTTCAATATACAACAAAAATTTCGTACCCTCCCAGAAGAGCAACCTTTAAATTCTGACGAAATTTTTGATCCAGCATCCATCCTGGAAGGCCCCCTTGAATAGTAACTTCTTTCCAAACTCGAAGGCTGGAAATAGCCTCGGCGGCTTCAGTATGCTCCCTAAGCAAAGGTTTTAAAACAAAATTCACATAAATTTTACTAATCTGTATAAAATATGAAATAGTATATCATGTTTTACATTTTTAAAATATCGCATCGCTGATTAAATCGCTGACACTTACTTTGTGTGTGTCTGTGGAACCCATTTGCCAAACACTGCTTGCGGAATGGCTTGCTCAACATACAAAATCCTTAGGACGTAATTCTGTGCTAACTTAGGCAATTCCCTGGTAAAACAAAAAGAAAAAAATGTCAATTAATCGATTGATCTACTCTCAGTCCTTTTTCAAAAACCTCTAACGTCCAAACTCCACTTACCTAAATATAGCCAAGCATGCTGCAGGATAACCGAATAATTCATCGACTACATGATTTGGCAACGTTTTCAAATAGTCTAGAAGCGTCTTGCATTCAGCAAAATGTTGAAGAATACCCATAGCTGACAGGTGACAGAAAATTGCTTATTTATAAACACTGGCTGTCAAGTGGTAAAGTGGTTAGTAAAAAAGACAATGCTGATGATAATGACTGATTGGCAATTGATACCACTAAACTCTGGGTATCAAATTCAAAATGCCATTAAACAGAGCAGCAGTTAGTTGTCAGTCATCGGTGAACAGAGTGAAACATTTATCAAAACACGGCACGGCACAAGCAAAATGTAGCAAATTTGCTCCAACGCCGACAAAGCACTATTTAGTGATAACGATTAGTTCAGTGTCATCATGTGATAGTCATTCATTAGTAGGCGTTTAGAAACTAATTTTCTCACGGTTCACAATTTAAAACTCAAAAACTTATCGACACGTTAAACAAACATCAAAAATGAAGTGTGACTTCTTGCTGTTTATGTTTTCGTTGTGTCGTTCGTGAGTGTATGTAAATATGCATGCACCATGCACTCTTGTAAATGCAGTGTATGGTGTATGTAGTGTGGTGGCTGATCAAGGGTGCTCTCAGAGCTGAAGGTGAAGTGTTTGTGTTGTTTTTGCACATGAAAATGTTATTGCGCTGCTACTGTAGATGCAATCGCAAAGAAAAAACATCTGTTTCAACAGTTCTCATCTATAAACCTAGTCGCTCTTGAAACCTATAAACTTCTTACAACTTTTTCCCGATAAACTATTTCTCAAGACTCAACACATGCGTACGCATTTACAAATTTAATTTTTGGAATGATTAAGAGTGCTCGTTTGGAGATCAGTAAATTTGTGGGAATAATCAATCGTGCGATGTAAAAGTGTAGGGTGCAGGTGGTTGAAGATGGTGAGGCAGGCGTACAATGATTTAATCAGACATTGCCCATTGGACGGTTCACTCGAACTCTTTAGGTTGGTTTGTAGTTAAAGTTAAATACATAAATATCTAGCTCTCTTAAATATTTTAATCATTTTATTCATCCGACTAAAGCTATACAGCTGAACATAAAAATATTTATGGCTAATCGTTAAATGTGCTCTATGTATTTATACGTGGTGAATGGCAAAATACTCTGTTCTTGTACTTCCAACTTATCACATCACTGGTCTTCGTGTAATAATTTACATTAATTCTGGGGTTGTTCGTTGGAACTAATTTGTTCACAAATTGGTTGAAGATATATTTTATCATCTGTCTGTTTAACATCTAATTGAAGCCTAATTTCGTCTTAAAGCCTATATCACCATCACCTAGAAGATTTAATACATGACGTAGCGATTTTATTACACACGGTTTGTTGTCGGTGATAATTTAATATTATTATGATTGACCTGAGCTGACTTGATTTTTCCAAGTAAAGAAAGAAGAAAATGAATGATTAACATGAGAACGAACACGTAATTTTGATCATGGAAAACAGCAACATTTATACATGGGTACAATAATAAGGTAAGAATACATATTTTAACAACTGGTACTTTAGTGTTTTATCATTCATAAGTTGGTACTAAATTATTTGCTTTACATACGTTTATAATGCATTTCATTTTACCACTTATTTTAGGGATTATTCTTATTCGATTCGCATTGGCCATTGGAATCTATATATATCCAGAATCCATAGACATTCCACGTAAATGGAATCATGGATTGGGGAACATAGACAGCTGCTGAAATAAATATCACTTATCAAGAAGACAATTATAAGGAATTTGATCAAGTTAATCACCCCACAATGCCACAATTCACAATGGAAGACTACACATCCGTCTATGTGCCCACTCCAATAATCCATTTTGAGCAAGGCTCGAGCCAAGACTCGTCAGGAAAATCTGTTAACCTTCGTCGGGTAAAATTAATTCAGTTCAAATAAACTGCATATATAATGTTCCTCTAAACTTAAACTTTCATATTAAAAATAATCAATCTTGTTTGCACGTTTCTATACATTTTCAGCAATGGAATAGACTTTCAAGACTACAGAAAAGTTTTGCTCTGATGTTACTGTTAATTGTGGTGAGTTTTTGCCTCATATCCACGACATTTACGTGGGCACCGGTGGCTTCCGATGATGTTTTCAAAAACAAGTTCAATGCTCAACCTCTCAAGTCTAAACCAAATCCTAGTACTACATTAAAAAATCAACGTGAACTTCATTCAAAAGAACACGAACGTGTAAATGTTCATCATGCAGATCGACTTCCTACAACTGCCAAACAATTGTCTCCTGACTTTGAAACCAACAACGCTCGTTTACCTAATCAAAAAATTGGAGAAGACCGTTCTATGGTATTAAGTATTCCATCCTTAATAAATTAATGAATATTTCAGTTAGTCATTGAAAATTTATTCCTCTCATTGTTATTGTAGGAGACCAAAAATCAAGCCGCAGAAAACATACGCAGCGTTATATCACTTGATCCTGTCATTCCTATCTCAAAACTTAGGAAAAGACAATCAAAGAAACCAAGTTTAGGATTTTCAAAAGCTGAGAAGCCTCGACTGAAATTTGACGGTAAAATCACAGATTGAATGTTATTTTGGATCTTGCAATATAAAATTCAATATGAGAAATTGAAGTAATGTATAGGTATAGATGCATGAAACTTGAATTATAAATTCTGATTTGCAAATTTTAGGACCAAAAAATCCTAGACAGGAAGAAGTTGTCAAAGCATTCTTGCATGCTTGGAATGGCTACAGAACATATGCATGGGGACAGGATCATCTACGTCCTATATCCAAAACTGGACAAGACTGGTTTGGGCTGGGACTGACTTTGGTAGACAGTTTAGATACCATGTTAATTATGGGGTTACAAAAAGGTAATCAACTCTGTGGGGTGGGGTGTCAGTGTCTGTAATTTAATTATCTTAAAATATATTTCTACTGTTTCCCTATTATGATATGTGTATGGTTTTCCTCCGTAGAATTTTTTGAAGCCCGGGATTGGGTAGAAAGTTCACTATCTTTCAATATCAATCGGAACGTAAACTTATTCGAAACAACAATTAGAGTTATGGGAGGTCTTCTAAGTGCATACCATTTATCTGGCGAAGAAATATTTTTGCGAAAGTCAGAGGAGTTAGGAACAATTTTATTAGCTGGTTTTAAGAGTCCGTAAGTAATTTTACACTTGCTAATATGTGGAATCCAAAGTCTTTGTCTATTAATAAGATACTTTTTTGCCTGTTATATTATTATCTTTTCTTTCAGGTCTGGAGTGCCTTATTCAGATGTTAACCTAAGGAATCGTGTGGCTCATGGACCATCTTGGAGTCCAGATTCTACGACTAGTGAAGTCAGTACAGTACAGTTGGAATTTAGAGACTTATCCCGATTAACCAAAAATCCCATCTTCGAGGTATTCATCCTATTTGTTGTTGCGAGTGTCAACTAAACTCCAGATTATTTTATGCAAACCCTTCATTGTATTATCTGCAGGATACGGCAATGAATGTGTCTCGCCATATTCATACGTTGCCTAAAACACATGGTCTCGTCCCAATACATATCACTCCTTCAACTGGATCGTTTAGAATGTCATCAGTTATTACTTTGGGAGCTCGTGGAGATTCGTACTATGAATATCTCGTAAAACAATGGGTTCAGACGGGGAAGAAAGTTGATTTGTGAGTTTCATATTTGCGTAATTGAATTATTTATTTTCTCGTGCTCAAAAGTTAATGGCGATGAAATATGGTGATAACTAAAACGGAATTATTGATCTTGTTCTGTTTCCAGCCTAAAAGAGGACTATTTGCTAGCAGTGGAAGGAATTAAAAATAAGCTTGTACAAAGAACGCATATTTCAAATCTTACATTTATCAGTGAGTTGGAAAATAACGGCCAAATCCTAAGACCAAAAATGGTAACTCATGTTGTATTTTTAGTTAAAATTACATATTTGAAATCAATACAATTAATTGAAATCCTAAAGTAAATGTATGTAATGTGTATTTTTAAAATTTTAAAATTTTAGGATCACTTAGTATGCTTTCTATCAGGCACTTTGGCAATGGGTGTTTTACATGGACTGCCTTCATGGCATATGGATTTAGCAAAAGATCTACTTTACACCTGCTACCTAACATATCAGAGACAACCAACAGGACTCGCCCCAGAAATAACATTTTTTAATACCGAGGTAAACACTAATACATAACTATCCTTTTTGTTTTTTCTATTATGTATCGATGATTTTCCTTATCAATATTTGAAAAATCATTGATTTCTACTGATTTCTTTTACTTTTAGAGCACTGCAAAGACCGATTTTTGGGTAAAGTACAATGATGCTCATAACTTGCTGAGGCCCGAAACCGTGGAATCTTTATGGTATTTATGGCAAATTACTGGAGACAAGATGTATCAAGACTGGGGGTGGGAGATATTTCAAGCCTTTCTGAAATATACTCGGGTTGAACATGGCTTTACGTCTATAAGTTCAGTTCTAAATCCTGAAAATACTCGTCCCAGAGACATGATGGAATCCTTTTTTCTCGGAGAAACTTTGAAATATTTCTATCTACTGTTCAGTGATGAACCGATTTTTGACTTGAAGAAATGGGTCTTTAACACAGAAGGGCACCCAATGCCTATTTATGATCATTAAAAGTTGTTCGGCATTTCGTATGCATAGTATAAACGCAAAACTCAATATCTCAAAACATGCATTTTTGTTTAATTCAGAGTAGTTTCATTACATTCTGTGAAATGTAAATTAATATGTACAGTCAATATTGGAGAAAGTAAGCATTATTTTTATTACGTACTCATAGCCTGAGAAGAGAAAATTATAAGACTTCTTATCTTCGTATAACTACATGTATGGATAAATATGGACAGAACATTGACTAAAAATGAATAAACCGACGACGACAAGATAATGAATTAAATGAATAATATTTGTAAAGTCGAAGTATTGTAGGACGTTAAGATAAGCATGCTGGAATTGTTAGTAAAATCACTCGAGGAGACTAGATTTTTCCATGCTTTTATATGTACAATGGATATATATCTAGTTTTATTTTAACAATATAAGAGAAAGAGCACGATATTGCGAACGTATTTTGTAATGTCTCTTGCAATAACCACCGTCACGCCTGCAAACAGTGGTAATGTCATTTTAATAGAGACATGATGTTATTCTAGTCCACGGACGCGAAGAAAAAAGATAATGGTTGACATAAATCTTTGTTTTTAAATGCAATATGCATAATTATATGGTGCTTTCATAATTGTAAGGAAAGTGCTACAAGCACTCTTTTGTTTTACACACGGCCTATTTATTTTTTGTTAGATAGATTACGTATTTATAAGAAGTTAATTTTGCGATTCAGCTCAAGCTCAACTATTGTGCTAGACGTAGATGTGTGTATTATATATTGTCTAAATTATTTACTACTAATAATTAGACGTTAAAGCCGACTCCTTATGGATATAGCATTCATCTTCCATTTGTTAATAGGTTAGTATTTAAGATGGATTGACTAATTGTAAGAATAAGAAGTTAGTAGATGTCTTTAAATTGTATTCTATTAAATTATGTACAATCGGTGACATGTTGTTGATGCGATGAAGGTGATGTCAACATCTATAATATTTACAAACAATACTTCTGTTAAACTTATAATTATGTGTCTCTAATTAATGTAAATAAAGTTTACTAAATGCTTCAAAGCCAACAGAGATTCAATAATTCTTAACATAAATGACGATCCTTTAGTAATTAATTATGGGGATCGCTTCATTTTTTTTGTCTTGGCATGCAGCTCATTATATATTTTAATGGCTTGCGCTTGTGTCACATACTCTCACTACCAACTGAAAATTGTTGTAATATTTCGACCGGACACCAATTCCAGTATTATCTTTGCATAAGCTGTAGGGTTTATACAAGATAATTACCGACTCAAATTCTTGTTATATAGAAAGCAAGATTTATACTCATCTCTCTGGTAGTGAGTAAGCACAAGCAAACTCAAGCCGAAAAGCTTATATATCTGTCAAATTTTCTTTCATGTGATATTTCAATAAATTAGTAATTTATATTATAACAATTCTACGTTCTGAGTTTATATTGTATATATGCTATATATGCTTCTTTTTCCACCAAAGCAAAGTTTAAATTGATCCAAAACGTCAATAAAAACGAGACCGGAATCGATAGTTTTGCAATCAATGCCCTCAATGATTTTTTTAATCTCAATAATTCTCAATGCAACGCAATGACATAAACTGATGTAGAGCAATACGAGTTATTACATGCTCTTACATCCAGAGAAGAAAATTGCATTCACAAGAACGGAAAACAGCTTCATAAAATACTACTACACTACGCTCATATTTAATAA
>JAQFYG010001419.1:0-19045 GCA_034694325.1 Entomobrya corticalis | reverse complement strand
CTCTATCTACAATGGAAATTCTGAGTTTGCCTTTGTGCATGAATTCTGAGATATCAGCTCTCGATTCTTTTTCACTATTTCTGGAAACACCTACGTACTACAAGTAAAGAGTATTTACTTATATATTGTGTTGTATGCATGTCCTAGTATCTAATTTTTCACTAGAACAAAATTTACTAACCACTTGAAAACGACTTTCTTTAGGCATTGCCCTTTCCATGTATTACTCCTGTTGAGTAGATTTTTTCATAAATAACATGCCAAAATGGAAAAGGAAGAAGGAGACAAAGAGAAGGATGGAGGGAAATAGTTGTGTGGCAAAGAGAAAAGGTATGTATGCGACGAGTGTCTATCCAAAAAAGAAATGCACACATTCAAAGGAAGCAAGTAGTATGAGTACGTGCGTGAGAGAGGGAGAGAGGGTAAGTATGCAAGTGCTTGATCATACTACACTCGTGCAAGCCAGTCCTATCATTCATGCCAGACACCAATTTTAAGAGTCATAAACAGCGTGGCGCTATTATTTTTGTGCAATTTTACACGCTTTAAAAAGCAGAAAAGCACCTAATAAAAAGTTGGCTCATGCTAACCATTTCTTTTAAATGTAGCGCTGTCGGTATATGCTTACTTTACTGTTGATACGATTCGTATTCATATTAAATTTATCAAAAGCTGGTACTCTGGTACATATCGCGAAAGGATATACCGACAATCGTCTTCCTCCTTCACAATGGCGACTACACACAACTACTACCACCACTTGTACAGTTACTTTTTATTGCTGAAAATCTTATATGATGGATTGTGACACATTTTATAAACAAAGTACAAAATATATTTTATTCCTTCTTCATCTTGTTGAGTCCTGTCATGTAAGTTTTTATATGACTGCTTATTATTACTATTATATAGCTTTTTTCTTGCCACCACTGCAGATTTCACCAACTACACCACCGCCACTGCTACCACCGTCACCACTGGTGAGAGTGCTTGTGGTACAAAGACTACTAAACTACTGCTACGATATTACTACGAGCAGTGTATATCATTATTATTATTACGAGCGTATTGGTGCTGTTGCTGTTGTGAATGCAGGGAATTCATGGGAAAAAAGAAAAACAAGAAGAGAAGAACAAACGAAATGAGAACGAGCTGAAATTTTTAGTTTGTGTTCAGCTCAGATATTGATGACTGGCTGGTAGTATATAATATGGATTCCATTTATGTTGTGACTAAATAGTATAAAATAGAGTAGTATTAGCCATCTTCTGTGATAACCAATATTGCTATTTTCGGCAAGGAAGTGTATTGAAGTAGTTTATGGGAAGAAGAAGACTGGTTCGTTGAGAATCTGGAGCAAAGTGAAAAGTGTGTTGTACATATTATGTCGGTAATATTTTGCAACTTTTATATAAAGTGTAGAAGGATGCTCATAGTTTTAGGACGCTTTCGTTGAAGGGGTTGTAGTAGTGTAGTTAGTATATGTGTTAGTAGGTGCAGAAAATTCATTACATGAATGAATGAGAGAATGAGCTTCTCTATCGAAAAATAGTTTTTTCCTTCATAAAAACGCAGCCTTGTTTAGATGAAGGAAGGAAATGAAAGGAACGTTGAATACATCTTATGTCATATTATGTTATGCTATGTATTACTTGCTACCAAGTCCCCACACAAAACGTAACCTTCCTCGCACAGTCGTTCACATACAGTGTTTTCTCCTCTTTTTATAGCATAATGACTGAAAAAAGAAGAACCGTACAAAAAAACCATTCACTTTTTGCCTTCTCGTCTTATAAAAACGCGTGTGTATGTGCAAAAGAGAAAAAAAAGAAGAGAGTGAAAAGAAGGAACTAAAAGGGGGAAAATGAAAAATAGTTGAACAGTGGGGAATGGATTTTTCTTATGAAATATGCAGCCGATCAATCCTCTGCCATATTTACAGTGACAGCGTATGGGCTAAATTGTAGAAGAAAAAACGAATGGCTTATGATTTCATTCTCCGGTATATTTTTCCCGTTTCTTTCATCCTTCCTACTTTTTCTTCCTTCCTTTTTCATTTTTATACTAGCCAGTAGTAGTATAAAGTAGTATGAACCAAAACCATTAGACTCACTTTACTTGTGTCGCCGCTTTGCTTTGTAGCTACATTCATACATACATAGGTACATTCCTATGCATTTCATAAGGTATAAGTAAAACCACTATGAAATATACAGCGATGACCAAAATACTGGATTGAGTTGGTGTTAAAATGAACAAAGGAGAAAAGAAAATGAACGAGATGGTCAAACTGTGCTGGTTAAGTAGAAATACTGCTTCTTCAATGTTACTATGTGCCGCCTTAAAATATTACATACCAAGAGTGGGAGAATAAAGACGAAACTGTGTCCAGACGGACTAGTGGAATGAAAGTTGGTCGGACATCCACACAAGAAGTGTGTATATGATCCCTCCACATACAAGTTGCATACATAGTTTAGTTACATAATGCATGCGTAAACTTATCGGGCAGTGTAGATAAGCGTTTATTATCACATATATATAAATATGTGGGAGCTGAAAATGTTATTTTTTAAACTTCCTTATAAACATAAAACTGAGTATACGAAAAGTATATGTATTAGACCTCACACGTATGTGGGGGGAAACCATTGTCATAATTCGCCAACTTTGTGCTTGCTAGGAATGAAATGCATAAAAATATATTTTCTTAGTCTGTACAGCTTTTGGCTGCTCAAGTTTTTTCTTTCATTTTCTTGGAGCTTCCTACTTCGTGCGTGTAGGTTTATGTACCTTGGTACCTTTCAACATTTACGTTCTTTCTATTCAAGATTTTATGGAATGGGAAGTCAGTTGTCACCATATGTTTCCGAGAAATGCGCCGTATTTTGGCCATGCATGTTAGATATAAGCTGGTGTACGTAGGCTTTTTTAAAGTAAGTGTTAAAACGTCAAAAGATTTCTTTTTATGAAGCCTTTATGTATACATAAGGCACATATTGTTTTGACTACCTTGTAGTATAGGAACGTTAATGATGACAGCAGGAGGAAGACACGTGTTATTTATGAAAGTAGGTGTACGAAATTTGTGAAAGTGTCGTTAGTAGCCGGATTATTTTCTATAAGAAAGAACCGAATGTCTATTTATGTGCAGCATCGGCAGCAGCAAGATTTTGCACTTAAAAGATCCGTCCAGCACTACTCATATATTTTGCATTTGTCCGTTCAATATGGTGAATGTTGTGCCCCAGACATCTATACTACTTCAATTGAAAAACAGTAATAATAAAAAGTTTATTAGACTCCAATAACACTAAATTTAACGTATCAATGCCTTGTTTATTTATTCTTCTCCAAAAATCTTTGTTCCCGGCACACAAATTCCCTTTCACATTCTTCTTTACCTTCTCAATGAAGAACAAAATTCTTCACTCCGTGTTTATATCTAGCTGGCTGTTCAGAGAACAGTATTTCATGTGGTCTTTAGCAAAAGTCATGTCTTGTTCTGGTTTGGTTACTTCTTGTATTTACATTAAAGCCTTTGCAAAATGAGGACGGTTGACCTTACACACCAGAATAATGACTTTGAATTTACAATACGAAAGCAAGCCTTTCTGGGTATTTATGTGTAGTGTTAGATTCAAAGACACCACTTGTAATGCTTGTAAAAGGAAAGTCTTTAAGTGGCGGTGGTGGTAGAGTCATTATGACGTGCCTAAAAGCAAAAAAGAAAATTCACTTAATTAATTGTTCAGTAAGCCAAAGCTTCCAAAAACACGATTAGTGGAGTGTAATCTGAGAAAACTTTTGTGATGAACTAAAAACAACCACTCTGGCATCATTGAAGAATGAGTGAGACACTTCTGGAGATTTTGTAGCGGCCATAGCATTACATATTTATGTGGTGACAATTTGGCCATTGGCCATTACACACTCCTTCTCTTTCTTTCCTCCTTTTGCTTGACCATGAGAATACGCGTGTGTAATATGTGGATTGTAATGCTTGCCCTTTCCAAAACCTTAAAATGTATGCATTTGCGAAAATTTCTGCCCTTTTGGTGGCGATAAGAAGAGTAGCAAAAAAGAATGTCTTATGTGAGAAACGATGAGAGATAGGCAACAAGATGGTGCAGAATAACATTTGAGTAACTCCATGAGCTTTCGGAAACAAGTGGAACCACTGTCTCAGAATTTGAATTCTGTCATAAGTTTTGTGCTCTAGACCAAAAATAAGGTAGAGTTGCTGAAAACAAAATTTTGAAAAATTCACCACCCAAACCGGTAGTAGCCGTTAAACCCGGTATAGGACAGATTTTGGATACCACTTTATTTGGACAATTTTGAAAATTTTTATTAGAGATTTGGCAGAAACACTCTTTGGACGATTTGTTGGATAGTTTTTTTCAGTTTTTTGATTTTCATCTCTGATGCGCTGTGAGAGCGTTTCATTTACAGTACATGAAATTCTTCAAAATGAAAAAAAAATCCATCCGAGAAATCGTCCAAAGAGTGTTTCTGCCAAATCTCTAATAAAAATTTTCGAAATTGTCCAAATTTTTCAAAATTTTGTTTTCAGCAACTCTACCTTATTTTAGGTCTAGAACACAAAACTTATGACAGAATTCAAATTCTGAGACATAGGTTCCACTTGTTTCCGAAAGCTCATGGAGTTACTCATTTAAAAGGAGGGAAGGAGAGAGCATCAGTAAGAGCGGTTGATAAGCGATAGTTTGATGTTGAGTAGGACGGACATTATTATTCTCCTTCATACATATTATATTAAGTAGTTAAACAAATGACCACACACTCTGAACTAACGCAAAATGCCTCTGTAGACTTAAGCAACGACATAAAACAGTAACACTAACTGTTACAAATAGTATGTACAAGTAAGCATAGTGGCCCCTTTTGGTTATGCTGCGATGGCGACGTGATCATGATGATTATTTTGTGGGGTCGGTCGGAAACTGAGAGTGAGAGCTGGACTGGACGATGATGGTGGTGTGTTTTGATGTGTTTGGTGGTGCGGTACGTACAGCAAAGTTTTGTAAAATGTACAGTTGTGCATGGGTCAAGGATGGCCCATGAAATGCAATGATACTGGGCTATTTGCCAAACACAACATTCTAGTCGCAACTTACAACTACATGCGCTCATTTTTACTGGTTCAACTGGCTGACATCAAAAAGGGGGAAAGCAGCGCTTGTTTTCTCGTTCCTTTTTCTCCTTTCTCCGTTGTAATTCTCTTTCAAACAACATGCATTCAACTTTTGTACGTCATCCAAATAACATCAAGAATAATAATGATAATATGGGATATGATTATAGAATAAAAAATGTAGAGATTAGTGATGGGAACTTGCGAACATGTCTACATTTTTTGTGGCGATAAATGAACACATTATTTTCATTGGCACTGACGAACGAAAAAGAAAACACTTTTCTACACAGTTTTAGTAGAAAGAAGAATAAGAAAGAGAATAGAATTCTCACGAAAATAATACGTATGTAAGTAAAATTGTTGTGTGGGCAAGACGATTTTAAGAATCTTACCAAAGTGATGATTCCCAAGGGCTCCTTTATCGACTGAAATGAAGGACTGGAACACAGAACTCCTTCTTCCTCGAATGAGATGCAGAACTATATATTTCTATTATATGTGCTTTCGACAGCAATCATAGTAGCATTGATAATAGTATGTAATAATAATAACAACAACATCGTCGATGTACATGGTATAGGATGCATGAGTGATCATATCAGATATGATTTCTCCTAAGGTCATGCCAACGCGAAAGTGTTTAGGTTGACATGGCTACATCCAAAATACAATATCCTCATAGTATTTTATACCAACATTTCTCCCTAGATACATTTGGTAGAAAGGGTGGAGTTGTGTATCTATAAATAAGTGGGAAAGGATGAGCATAGTAAGAAGACGGTTGGAAAGGAGAAGTGTGTCAGACAATACACACTTCTGCTTAACTCCATAACTTCCCTTCCAGGTCTTCTGCCATCCTACCGTATCCGCTGAGAATCACTGACATGCATGTGTGCACATACGAAATTCATATAAAGCAAAAAATGAATTCTCCCTGCAGACATTTTTATATCATTTCCCCGCTGCTCCTAATCTCGCTGCCATACGAAAATATAGGACTCCTAGGAGCACTGTGAACGTGGAACTTTTCATGGAAATAATGTGCTCTTGGTTCACGATGAATTGTCGATTACTGGTTGAATACATGTATGTTATGTGTGTGGGTTTTTTTTTGCAAAAAATACCGAACCAAAGAACTAGTGAATTGTTCGAACTTGCTTTCCTCCTTCTCTCCATCTCTCACTTTCTCTTTCTCACTTACTTGCTATTACAAAAATGTAGTCAGTCAGAAAAAAGAATTCCCTTGAGAGATGAAGTAGTGACTGTATCAATTGGAAAAGGAGTTGTTCTCGTACGTAGGTATCGGCATTGGAATATAATGAACCTGTTCAACTGAGTGAACGCAAGAGACGACTCATTTGTCAACGTGACAATTTTCTTCTTCTTATGTATGCCCTTCGCGGTAAATACTAAATCAGTCAGTATAAGAATTTCGAGAGATGTAATATGCAAATCATGGTGGATTATAATATCTGCTAGCTATTTATGTGAGAATCATGATATATGGGATTTTCAATTACGACATTGATGGTATACAAACATCCTCCGGTTTAAAATAAATTGTAGAAGTTCATGGTTCACGTCACATGCCGGGCTGAGATTTCCGTAAAGAATAAAAGTGGGGGAGTCTTTTTATTGTATTTCTTGTCATCACAAAGAGTGACATAGCCGTGCTTTTTACAACTGTGGATGTTTACATAATGAATAGACAGGAGCTCGTAGATATCTTCATTTTATTTTTATGGCTTGCTTTTATTTTTTGCTTGTTTATATAGTAAGTAGTAGATTGTTTTTTGTAATAGAAATTTACATTTATTTTGTTTCAAATTTCATTGTAACTATCTTAATCGATGTAATATTTTATGTATTTGGATATAACTGAGAATTATTCGTCAGTTAATGTTTTTCAAAGCGTATGGAATACGACTAAAACGCCTAAGAAGTAACTAATAAAATAGAACATCCATCCATAGCGAGGTGGCTAGAGTTTCTGTCTTTAGTGGCCGAGGTATGGGGCTCGAATAGCAATTATTTAACAAAAAGAGTGTGCATTCTAGAGAAGTATCATGATTGAGCAGATTGTGGTGAGGTTGTATATTAGTGGACATGTTCACTGTCCATCGAATGCTCCTGTCTCGTCAGCAGTAGCAGCACCTTTGGATAGTGGATACCTGGACCTCTGTACTAATCTCCGCTAATGTTCTGCTCTTCGTGTGCTTTTCAATGATATTAGCTTATCTATAGCTTCTGTCAAATTTGCATACTCTAAAGTGTATATGGTGAGTGCGCAAAAAACCATAGTGTGTTTAGTCGCCTGGGCCCATTTGAATATTATTCAAATTGGTTCCTGCCACAGATACATACATACATACATACAACTAATAAAATATGTCTGTTGATATCTTTTCTTTTCTTTCGCTTTTCAGATACATTGTACAGTAAAAGATTGAAAACTCATCAATGATCAGAATACATTTATTGTTATATTTAACAAAGAAAAGTGCTAGTGCATATAATCTCGTGTACCGCACTGCCGGAGAACTTTTATTTGCTTCTTATGACAGGAAATAAAAAACGATAAGGGAAGAGCTTGTATTTACTTGGCACTTTTTTGCATTTTTGTACCCTTCCAACTACCTTTGACTACTATTTCTGCGATAACATGAGTTACATCAATATTCTATTTCTCTCCTTTAAGATATACTTATATCATATTTATACCAAAATATAAATTTGGAAATGTATTTATTAAAGGACTCACTCAAAAAACTGAATGCCTTCAAGCTCAACGTGGTTATTGGTACATGGGAATTGCTACTTTTGGCATCACCACAACTAATGTTCATTTTCTCCTGTTTACACTCGTACTCTTTTATCCTTTTCGTTTCTATTTCCCTCTGCTGTTGCACTCACACTATCCAACCACCGTCGTTTCTTTTTTGTATTGGTTTACTTTCTTTTCTTTCGTTTCCACTCACTTTCCCCTTGAAAATGGAGTATACATACATAACTGAGAGATGGAAATGGAACAAGAGAGAGAGGGAATAAATAAAGGTAACGTGAGCAAGTTTCCTGTTCCTGGCTCTGTGCATGATTCAGAAATAAATACACTCGTCAGTGTTTTTGAATATTACGGATGAGTACTATGCACTCTGCTCTGTATTATTATTTTGTGAACAAGAGAACATGCTTGTATAAGTCTACTGGAGTTCTTCACCATATACAAAGAATATTTTATCTTGTTAGAGCAAAGCCAATTGGAACAGAAAGAAGATAACTTGAGTAGGAAAAAAGTAAGAAGAAAGGAAACTTTGTGCGTGTTTATAAGGAAAAAAGATTGAAATCATGCTACCCAGAAAATATTACAATCGCACCCAAAATCCTCCATGCATCTCATATCTTCGCTAATATCCTCCAAAAAGAAAAAAATGAAGAGAAAATGTAGGGCATTTTTTACCAATGCACACACACGCAGACAGACACTCATATGATCATCTGATCTATGATCTATGATGCTTTCTTTCTTGGGAAAAAAGTCTTCTATTTACCATCACTTCCACGAGTCTCTAAATGCGTTTAATAATAAGTAAATACATTATGTAAATATATAATAGGATGTAATATGTATAACATTATTATCTGTGACGTTAAGCAAGTTTTGAAGTAAGTAAAAAGTACGTATGAAAAAGTACGTGGGACAGAAAGAGCTAGAGTTAGATGGAAGAGCATGTCAGAAGAACATTTGCTGCCACTGATAGCAACTTGTAATACGTAAATGGATGATAGCAAGTAAAGCTTGTATAGTGACAATAGTAATATCAGTTACTATATACCACTGTTTTCATGGCAGTATATACCTAGTAGGTTGCTAGATATACCTACGTGCTTAGTTTAGAGCTGACGCCCTTTTTGTTTTTTATTCCTTAGCAGTCATCTAGGTGATGGAGACTATGAATAAGTTGTTGCAGTGTAGTCCGCCAAGGAAAGATAATGTATATGAAATCATGATGGCAGAAACGTCTAACTTTTTGGAACAAAGAAAAATGGAAAACTCAAACATGATTGAGAAATATTATAGAAAATCACGTTCCCACAAAAAATGAGTGCGGTGCTAGCTCAGTGGTACTGGTAGCATACCTCCAACAGTTATACTCATAAGTAAATGGGATTTACTTCCAAGGAAAAGAGGAAGAAGAAAAACGGAATCTTCGGCAGTGAGACAACTTTTTTTTAGAGAAGAAGAAGAGGCAGAGAGAAAGAATCACGTTAATGGTTTCAGCTAAATTAAGCATATCAAGTTGGTTGTTCCATCGATTTCAACTTAAGTTCAACTAACTTGAAAGTAGTGAAGAGAATGGATGAAAGAAAGAGGAGCGCTAGTTTTGAATTCGATATTGAATGAAAAGTTTCATGGTACGGTTTCAAAGCTCGCGCGCACTCAGCAGATATTCTCACTATAAAAGACAAATTCATAGAATGCAAATGCTTAATGCAAATCCGATTTTGTTGATTAATTAATCATCAATGTTGCTCTGCCCTATATGCAAAAATTGTATTCAATCTTGAATGAATAATAATAGGATTTTCAGTATTGAGTTGTGTTCCCAAAGAATTAAAAGTTCCTAATGTTCTGAACAAGCCAAGTAAATTAGATAAATTAACATATAATTATATTTTCATTATAACTTATTATTGTTTTCACATATGTGTTTCTTTGCTGTACATACTACGTCAGCAGGTATAAATTCCCTCGATGCAATTGAATTTTAAAAGGAAACTGCGTACAAAATCCCCCAGCTCAATACAAGACGCATTAGGATTCGTTGACCTAGTTGACCTAGGAGGCTATAGTATGTCTTCAGTGTGCGTGTGAGAGTTTGGGGGACATCATGTGTTGTGTGTGTGTATGTTGTATGGACGTATATTATAATATGTTCATATTATGTGGTGAAGTGTCCTACAAAAGCTACTCGTGGAAAGCTCATTTCGAGGGAAGAAAGGGCAAACACGAAACGGAGGGTATAAAAAGGGAGAAATGTGACATGAGGATAATCTTGTTGAGAGAAGTACTAAATAAATTCTGAAGCACTTTAGTGGTTACATGCGACTGACTACAACAAGCCGTAATCCAGTTGTAAATAGATAGAAAAGAAAGACTAAACATGTCATGAAAGCGTCTTAGGGTCTGCTAACCCGGGATTCATTCACTTTCTATTTTTCAAACATTGTAGGAGTGATGATCATACTAAAGTTTGTATTCTTCAGGTTTCTCTATCTGTACGCAACAACATTACACTAGTGGCAGCTCCAGATACATGATGAATACCTATATAGATGAGCCATAGTAGCCGTGGTCCCTTGTACACACATAACATTGATATAATATATCCTTGTGTGTCCTGATGTGTGTATGAGTGTAGCCCGCTGGAGTGGTGATAACAATAGGGCAATTTTAAATCTCTGAGTTGGAGCTTAAGGTTTACATTCCTCTTTGACTTGTTTTCAACTAGAAGAAAGAAAGTTGCTGCTTTCATTTTCTCTCTCTCCTTTTCTGAACCGCTGTCGAAAGAATAGGAAAAACACATTTGCCAAAGCTCAGTCAACACATACATGTATGTGTACATTATATGTATACACAAACGTCCAACGAATCAGATACAAAGGGATCACTGGAGATCAAGTAAAATGATTGTCTGCTTTGCAAACACACACATACACGCAGACCAGAAAACTATTACCAGATCTAGGTTTACTTGTGAAGTATAAGTAGCATCAGAGCCAGAAAGACATCGTCTTGCATTCTTCTTTTCTAACAAACAAGAAAAGCAGTTTGCCACCGCCACCAACAGCAGCAGTAGCAGAACAAGCAAGATCCACAAATTCTTAAGAAATAGGGAAAGAGGAATAAACAAAAGGGAACTAGACGTAAACTGTAGCAATGATGGTTGTAGCAGCATGTGTGCCTACTCAAATTTGCTGTTTACGGAATAAAAATAAGAGTGGAAACGAATGAAAATGAGAGAGGCCAAAAACCTCATGGTATCAAGAAACCAGTCAAAAGCAAATTCTTATTACATGAAAAGCTCTGAACCATTTACTCACACGTTTCAACATAACAGACGAAACAGAATACTTAATATGGGTGTAGGTAAAATAAACGGTGTAGTGGTTTAAAAGCAAGGTATACGGTTCAATTATCAAAGAGAGTATTCTACCGTTTGTGTAAGGACAAGAGAAAAAGAGAGAATTGTGTGTCTACGCATCTTCACAGCATGGCTTACATAAATACAATGGTATTAAATTCTGCCTGTGTGTACCACAAACTTTTTAACGTTCTTCTAAGTAGCTAAAACTAGTCACTTTCACTTTTACTTAAACCACCTTGCTTTCACCAGGTTTATCCTGTTGTTCCTCTTTTAAGGAAGCACACCTTGCCATGTGTTTTCAGAAAATGTGAGCATAATGGAGTGTGTGTGCTTGCTCTTGACATGGAGCTTCAAGAGTGGGATGGAAAAGACACTGTCTCTAAAGTCGTACATTTATATGTACAAACACAAGAAGAGAGGGTTAAAGTCAGTATTTGTTGTGGTCTTCCCCCTACAACTTTTTCCCAAGTTAACATGGGGGAAGCCCCAAGCCGCTCAACTGCAAAACAAAAAAATAAAGAACAGAAAAAGTGGTGCCCACATTTCTTTCTAACAGTTGGTTGTGCAGTAGTATCACTATCACCACTATTTACCATTATTGTATTGAGAATAAAATGTTGATGTTAGATAGGTATCTATATAATATTATAACCATAAATACGTATGCCACTACTTATAAAACAACTCTACAAACACACATACAGAATAACTGCTGAGACGTGAAAAGAAAAGTAAAGGTGTTGGAGCAAAAACCTGCTTCTGCCTCGTGGTTGATCTTCCATATCCTTTGCATCCCAACTGACTGCCTCATACTCCCTCCTTCCTTTCTTTTGCCCTCTTCTGCTTTTGTTGTTACCTTTAGCAAAGTTGGATGTGTGGGTTTCCTTGTGTGTAAAAAGAAGATAATAAGAGAAAATCTCTTCTCTCTTTCTACAAGCACACAAAACTTTTACTTTGTGATTCTGTCTTAGTTAGGCAACCCGTTCTCAAACTCTGGTTGAGGAAAAGAGTATTTTCGTCTGGGATGTTTGCAGGGGGACCAGAGACCTGAATGCATTTCCAGGAAAACAAGCCGAGTCGTCGACAAGTTTCATAAATGCCAACTTGAATGCAAATAAATATCTTGAGGTGCACAGATATATTCGTAACAAGTATACTATCATTCAGACAAACATACAGCATACAGTATATACTCACTGCTCTCTCATCTGCAATTGTAGTAGAAGGAACAGGGACAGAGACGAGAGCATCAACATCCTATCATATCATATAACAGAAAGACAAGTGTGAAAAGAAGGGACAGTGACAGAGCTGGTGCAAGACGTATCAGGTTATTCGCACTGGAGCAGTGGTGTATGGTGGTGGTGTTCTGACGGAAACAGAGGAAAAAGAAGAAAAGGGGGTCTTACAGACACAAGTACAGGATAAAAATAAGAGTCTCGCTTTCACTTTCACTTAAGCGTCATCCACCACAACTTAAGAACCCTACAGTAGTAGTCCATATAAGGATGCATGTATACTTAAGTATATTCATAAGTAGTATAATATTAACAATAATAATAAGTACAACTCGTCCTTCCTGAGCATTTTTTTCGGTATAAAATTCATATAATACGTGCAATATACATGAAAATGTATGAATTATAGTGGCCATGTCATTCATTATTTTTGACGCCACGTGCATTTTCCATTGTGTATGTAATAATAATATTGCTACTAGGAAAGAGAAAGGAAAAATTCAGAGAGAAAAGAATAAATGGTATTATTAGCATCAGAAACAGTTGCAGAGTGGCGGAAGGAAGGGAGAGATGAGAATAAAAGAGAAAGACCAAAAGTTAGACAAAGAAATGCGAGTTTTTTACACGAGTACATTTTTGCTGGTAGTAGACGAAGAACTATAAAGGAAACGAACAAGAAAAAAGAAGGACACGCCAACGACGGCTACTACTACTACTGCGGCTGCTGTTGTGTATAAGTACATTCCTGCATCTGCATTCGTAAGAATTGAAGCATACATTTTTGGATATACAGATATCAAGGAAAGTAAATAGCTTTATAAGTATTAGAACTATTTTACTCACCATGTCTATCTTTGACTATACGCTTCGCCTCCTCTTCAAGTTACGAAGAAATGCTGCACTTTAGTTTTTTACTTCTTACAGCGACAGCATAGGCATAGAGTACACAACACAGTAAGCCATCGTACTATTACCATTACGCCTTTTGTATTACCAGCGTGACTCTTTGCAAGATTTGTGGGATGCAGCACTGATGCTGCTGCTACAACTCCCACTATGTGTACTCGAATCGTCATCGCTATTAGTATAATACAAAAATTTTATAGGATGGAGTTAAAAAATATATATTCTTTTCGGAACAAAGATAATACATATTACAATGGGAAGCGTTAAAAGTATCACTGCTGCCAACCAACACCAGACTGCAAAAGAAAACAAGAGAGAGAAGTGCTAACTTAGATATGCCATTGCGGAAGGGAAAAAATGAAGGCTTACTAAAACATGAGTGCATAATAATGTGTAGCATGTATGTATATTTATGCTCTCGCTCACCCAAGCTACATTATTCTAATGTGTCCATAGTACACAACATTGTAATTTTATGCATGTGATGTAGCGTAATGCACGTATTATGCATATATAGCCATTGTATTTTATGTTGTCAAAGTTTCCGAAATGGGAGAAAATGTATGATGTAATTTTGCTGTAGCTGCAGCTTTTTGGTGTCGCTGAGAAAAACAAAATGTATTTATTTACTATTCAAGCGAAAGGAATGTGTCCGAGGAAAGTAATGGCTGGAGACGTAAATACCGAGAGGACTAGTGGCAGCTACTAGTATATAACCATAACGAATTTATGCGCTTTGGTGTGTCGCTACGACAACTAAAAATTTATTAAAAACTGAAGGCAAAAATGTATACTCATAGTACAATATAATAGTGTTTTTCAGGATGGACATTGTGAAATAAACGTATGAACAACCACTTAAATCATTGTGTGATGTGTACTAAGTACACGAAGCGAGAAATACTAAAAATCGCTTCAAAGTACGAACATAACATATACATTGTTCCACGGTTTTGAATAAAGTCTAAAAAAGAATAAATGAAGGACAGATCTGTGGCTTTCTTGTTACTTTGTAAGCTCAGCAAACTTTTTCTCCGGCAAATGGGGAAAAAGGTTTCATTTCAAACAAAGTTATACTCTGGCTTTGTGGAGAGTTCAGAAAACTCTATTTCTTTTTCCTTCTTTGGTTTCCTGATGTGGAAACACCAAAAGTAGTATATTTAAGGAGTTTATAGTTTTAGCTTAGGAAATATGGATATTTTGATGTGACAACTGATTTACGTGGATGGGTTTCTGTATTCCATTTTTGCTCGGTGTTACCTACTTATTTAGTCGTTGAGCCATATCACAAACAGAAAAGTGTGCGTACGAGTCCCACAAAAATGACGGACAAGTTCACAAGTATGTGAATTCAAAGAAGCAAAGCAAGGAAAATCCGTCTATATCTTTTCAATCAAAGAAGAGGGAAAAGGGATGAAAACGAGCAATTTTTCTCTTAGTAAATTTTTAGTGAAGAGGTGTAAAGTTTTAACGAGTATAAAAAGCATCACGGCAGTCGCCTACTCACAGCGACTTTTGCAAGAGAAAGTAAGAGTTTTTAAATAATATAGACTATAGGGGATTTTCCCTTTAAACGCATTCATTTATTCATACGTGTGTTTCATGGCAGTAGTCATCACCACATTTGAATTCATTGTCAGCATTAGTAATAAATATCCATTTCTAGCTGGAACCATGAATGTTTTATTAATGCCGGTGAGCTCTGTGCATGTCAGCGCTCACTTCTTGGCGTTTGGTTAACTCTACCTCCTTTTCATCTCGGTAGTCTCTTCACCGCCACAATTTCTTTCTCCTTTCAAAAAGTGCACACCAGCGTGGACAGCAGGAAAGAGCGACTGGTGCGCTGAAAAAGGATAAAAATCCTTAAACACGTTTGTAAGTCTTTTTCATTATGTATAAGAACTACCGAGCACATACGTATATATATTTATTTGTTACCGTTCATTTCAGTCAAAAATGTCTAAATAAAGTTGTAAAATTGGCCAGCCCACTAATGCTGTCTTATGCACGGCTTCTCAACGTGTGCCTTCATCATTTTTAAGGTTTTACGTGAAGCATAGAAGAAATCGACCCTTTTAAAGCTGACTTTGGTATAACACTATGTTGAGCAGTTAGTTGTGTGCCATGAAAACCCATCATTTACACATCATTTACAGAGCCTCTGCTTAAATGTTTTAATGTTCACAGTGTCATATTTAATATTAAAAAGCCTTTGGCATTATATATATGCTTGTGTGTGATTAAGCACCATTTCATGACAAGTCACAACACATGGCTGATATGGCCACTGTTATATAATATGTAGTAAATAAGCTTCAAACTATTTAAAACTTGACACAACTTTTTTAAAACCTCACATTGAAGTTGTTTGTCTGTGAAAGGATGCAATCCTATTTGCTTTTCCTGTTTCCTCGATGCATAAATTGGGAAGCTAAGATTAGGCTGTTAGTGCGTGTCTCCTGTAAATGCTTTACTTCTGTTTATGCCATGTCTTGTTCCATATGCCCACCACTCACGTCGTTACTCGCTCACTTGCACACACATAAGTACGCACACTGTGAAACTACCACCATTCCTTCTCTTCATTCTAACTCTGCCACAGTCATGATCATCATCATCATTCCATGTAGTAGTTTCTCCCTACTTCTCCTCCACGGTATGAGTTTTCTGGTCCGTTAGCATTAGCACTGCACTCAAATTTCTCACGAATAATTATCCAATATAATAACGTCGTGCCTTGTGCAAGGAGCGGAATAGAGTGGAGGAGTGAGAAGAAAGGACATAATGTCTCCTATATTAAGCATATTATCACACTACCACCACTTTTCTTTACACTTCCTCTTTTAGTGATATGGTAAGAACATATCACTTACCGCAAAGGCAGCACAAGTAAACGAGGAATGAAAGATGGAATAAGAGAAAAGGAATTTTAAACCAGATCCTTGTATACATGTCTTGCTTTCCTTTTTCGCGACATTACTCCTTCTTTGTCAGAAAGATGTGCAGCTGCGATGTTCTTCTCAACAAAAAAGACAAACGAAAGAATCGCAAGTGCAAGAGTAGAAGTGTAGGATGGTGGTAGTATGACAACTCAGTTTTGAGAACAAGAAAATATCTTCCCTTCGTCGTATGATATTTCTTTGCAGTCCACCTCTATTATCAGAGGAACTAGTAGCAGCTCAAAAGAGAAAAAAGACATAATACCCGACCTAATGCTCATCATTCTTGGTTCTCTCTAGTCACCATCCATTCTAGTGCAAATGGCATTACACTTCTAATATATTTTAGAGATTGTTCATCTAGTATCTTCTCTTGGTATCTTCCAAAAAAACTGGAATGGTATTAATGAGTATAATTCCCTGGTAAGACTTTAAAAGTCTCTTTTCCACCACCGCAGAAGACATTCGACAGTTTTCCATCATCATTTTGTGACAGCTGCTCCTGCTTTCTCTTTAGCCAATCTTCCAGTTTTTTTACCAACTAGTTTTTTATACTTTACTCTCTTAATGTAATTTCAGAGCGGTGAATGAATGATGGCTACACTTTTCTATAATTTTGGCTTGGTCTGTCTTCACATATTATTCCTTTTATTATTATGTTATATTTATGTATCAAAATATAAAATCGTATTGCTATTTTTTGTGCGAGTGTGTGAAGATCATTTCCTTTTTAAGGTTTTTGTATGGGTATTATGTGTTATGAATACATGGGCAAAGTTATCGTGTCACTGGATATTTGATGCCAAATATTATTATGTTAGTCTATTACGCTACGTTGTAGTATGGGTTGTTGTGTGATGATAGGATGATGACGGCATATTGTGTGGGAAAGAGAGATCAAGAAAAAGTGAAAGCATTTTTTCACCCCTCATTTCTCAATTTCAGTTCAATTTCAAGCACAAAAGCGTTCTTTTTCATGATACTACTTCAACGACAATTGATGTTTCTTTTCTACATGTTGCAATACCAACGACTACTGAACTTAAAATGAAACTACTTTTAGATCTACTACTATTGGGTAGTGATGATGATGGCATCACCACTTTTCTCAGTTTTACTACTCTCCTTCTCCTTTTGCTTGTTCAATGTTCACAAGTATGAGAGAAAAAATATTAAAAAATAAAGTTTTTCACTGGCTGAGTGGGTGTTGGTTTTTGTAACAGTGACTCCATTCAGTTGTGCTGCAGCAGTTATCGTCATTTGAAGTTTATAGTTGTCTAGTGTAACGGTTTGAAAAATATCTACTTAAAGGCAAAATATACATTTATACATGTTTCTTACCTCCTCGATTCTTCCCGGTTTCCATAAGTTTTTTCTATTCTTTTTTCTATACAAATTTAGTTAAAAGCTTAAAAGCTATTGATGATGATACAACATTACTTTGCTACTTGCTACCATAAAACGAGAGCCCTTGTTCCTTTTCCTTCTATCTCTTCTTCTTCTCACTTTTTTCTTATTGTGTCCCGCTCTCTAAGGCCATCATCATTTACGTTGGTTTTTGGCAATGGTTTCTGGTAAAATCTTTACTGTGGACGTTGGACTCAAGTATGCATTCCCTCCTGCTCTTTAAAAATAAGTACCTAAGCACATGCATTTTGCTCAGGGTTGCTGCTATGCTTATAAATATTGTTAAATGAATTGTGCGCTGTAAAATACGAAAATAGTCGAGCAGAACTGATACATACTAGAAAGTCATTGTACGTATAAACTTTTTTCCTGTCAGCCTACCCATTACGTAGGTTCTAAAATAAGGGAACTTTGGAAAAAGAGATGGGAAGGGAGAACAGACCCAAAGCAATTAGACTTGTAAGCAACTGGTTCCATCCAAAACTTGCTCTCCAATGACCACCATATCTCAGCACAGCTACCAATTCCTATACACGAGAAAAAGAAAAACGGAAAACCACCTTCAGATCTTCTCTGGGCGGAAATTAAAATCTCGCTTTCCACTTTCTTTTGTTATTAGTGTGAGAAACGTCTATTGCTTACTTACCTATATGCATTTATAGAAACAAAGAGCCTTTCAATTCTTCTTTTTCTCTGTCTGTTGGTATGTTCCATCTGGTACATATTTTTTCATTTTGTTTCCAGCAATGAATTTACAAAATACGTGCTTGGTCTGCCAGCAAAACACCAAAGTTTTCTGTAGAAAGACAGGAAGTTAGACAATCACTGTAAAAGGTATAGGATTTTGAAAGCTTTGACTATTGAGAGCTATGTGGCCAGAGAAGAAATATATGCTACCACATATCGACTAATAACAAGAAAACAATACGATGACGATAACTGAATAGAAAGTTGTAATGAAACTATTACCAATATTAGACATTTTACTTTATTAAATTTTGCTTTTCTGTAATGGCAGTACTTTTCCTTAAGTCGTGTGAAGATCAAATTTCCAACACAGAAATTTTAGCGACACATGAGTAAAATCCGATTGTATAGTGCTGATGTGCGAAAACACATTCCGTGTTTTATTTTTGTAAAGTATATTCACATCGTAACTACGTCTTTGTTGTAAAATAAATCGGTAAATACCGAGGTAGATAAGTGCCAGATATAATGTGAAAACCCGGCTTCGCCGGGGAGTTGAAT
>JAQFYG010001418.1:0-19050 GCA_034694325.1 Entomobrya corticalis | reverse complement strand
GGAAGCATAGTACTTGTAACTGGAATTTAAGTTTTCTAAAACACACGAAATATATTGATAAATTTTATGTACAATCTACATATGCTGGCATTTAAAATTTATTGTTAGATACGTCTATCAATATTAATTAAACGGATTGTGAAAAATGAATAAAAATTTGCTCCTAATTACGCAGTTGTTTTTTATTTTAGAAATGCATTAGCTACTGTTCCTAACAACATATGCTTTACTTTAACAGCTTCAGTTTTTAATTCACGTATAGTGCCGGGCATATAAATAAAATTCTGTCTGACTGTAGTAAATTCGGTGTAGGACTGAAGAAGTGAAGAAATTGGTAAAAGAAAAACTAGAACCAATGTACTACAAAATTACATGAATCTTTAACGCCAGTGAGTTCATCAATACCATTTTAATTTTATAATAGTTTTGTAATAGGTTATACCAATGCAATTTTGCAATATTATCCTTGTTTGTTTATAAAAATAAAAATGCCACGATTTAATGTACTTTCCGTTGCATTTTTTCAGAGAACAATTTTTTGTAGATGTAAGTGAAGACAGCATATCTTCTTGTTTGAAATTGCAAAACTCCTTCGAAAAAAAAGAACAGGCGTAATGCTGATCCTTAATATTATGAGCATCGTTTTCTTTCGGAAATTTGAAGTTTAGATTTGAATTGCTCAAGGTAGACTCAATTAACGACTTGAAGTAAAGTTGGCATCTTTACTACAAATTCAGTTGATCATCTCAATTGTCGAAGTTTGGCGCTTGGTTTGATTTAAAAATAAAACAATACAGTATTATAGTAGTTAGGTACAGTGACTACTCCAAATAACTAAGTCAAATTCACAATCCATTTTTCAAAAATGCGTACTGTACATTTTCCCGTGTCCATCTAAGCTTTGTTTATTTTTTCCATGCCAATCTCTGCAGATCACTATGAATTCTGCTCTACTCAATATGCAATTTTTTAAACACCTATCTCGTTCCTGTAAAATGACTTACTAAAATTACTATTTTTCGATCAACATGACAACTTTACGTAAAATTTAGAGAATAACTAGTCAAATAACAAGGACAAGTAGTTTTATGCCTTTATGAAAAAATTGGTATTTCTGCGCTTTTACTGCACCCTATATCGTTTTAGCTCAATTCACAGCATACCTTCATATATGATTGCTGATATCTTCTTGTCTGCTCTATCTCTTTACAATCAATTGGTATCTTTTGTTCATTGTATTTTGTTTCAGATGCTTGCAAATTGTTATTGGTGCCTAATAATGACAACGTGCTTTAGCATTAAATATTTTAATTGGTAACCTGAAAGAAAAAGAAAATATTTTGTATTTTTATGATTTCACTACTTCTTACATTGCTGTAAAATAACAAGAAAACAACTTAATTTGTCTATTTCGTTCAACTATAACAAGATGCAGTATTTTCAGATATATTAAATTAAGCTGTTTTTAATAAAGTTGTAAATTGAATTTAATGAACAAGGTAGTATTTTTTTAAACTTATGTCTTTTAACAAGAAAAAGAGTATTATTTAAAAAATAAATGCCTATATACTAAATAAATAATTTGGCAAAGAGTTAATCCCATGACAAGCAAGAATCTGACTCATAATCAGAGTCGACCATTAAACCAAATAATTTGTATATTAATTTAAAATTTTAAAGAGCCTGCGATTGCATTTTATTTTGACTATATTATTTTGCGCTATTTCAGTCGTAGCAAATCTTTATCAATCTGATTTGGTTGAGACACCAGTCATGTATGCTAAACCTTTAAACGGCGGCATGCTGGAAAAAATAAGATTTTTACAACGAAGAAAACTGGGGAGGTCGTTTTCCCAATGACCGTTGGTATGACCATTGCCAGAGCCAATCAGTTAATCAATAAAAGAAACAAGAACGGTTCGAACGAATATAAAAGAACTTCAACAATACAACCAGTTCATTTAATTTCAGGGATAGTTTTGCCAAAAATGAATTCCTTTGTTGCATAGTATTGTAGTTTAGTTAGGCAGAATATCTGAAATCTCAGTTTTTTTTCAACGTCCAATTACAACAATTAGGTATACCTAAAATAATAAAAGGAGTCACAAAAGTTAAGCAAAAAGCTGAAAATCTATATTTTAATTTCCTCTTCAAATAATCTTGGCAATATAAACTTCATGCTCATTTGTAACACCATTACATATCTAACGTTTGAATGAGTGTAGAGTTTAAAACTGCTTTGCTAATTAAGGAAAAGCGTTTGTGCTTTGATATTTCAATTATTATTTCTAGAAACTTCAGCATATAACAATTTGTAACTACCACTTTGAAAGCCTGTTTTAATTCAAAATCATTGCACAAAACATTTTAAGCAGTTTTGTTTGTCTGCTTACGTACGATTAGTTCTTTACTTTGAAAATCGTTTGACGATAATATAATGTAATATACAGTAACATAATTTAATAATAATGTTGAAACTAGAGTCAAAAACTTAAGACGCAAAAGCAAGCAAACCTACTGTAGAACATGGGTGACTTTACCGTCATCTTATAAATTTTTGCATTTATTTTTGTTAGTGAAATATAGATTTCCATTGGTCCAAGGCCTGCGTTATTTACGAATTGAAGTTGCTAAACAAAATCAAAACTTTAATTTTATAATAATAATAATTTTTAAATAGTATATCTTGCAATTTTATGGAGTGTGGACTGCTAGCCAACAAAGGTGGTCTTGTTTAAAATATTCTGAAACTTTTAATTTTTGTCAAAATAACTAATCAAAATTTTCTCGTCTTCATGGAATTCTACACATCTTTATTCCATGAAGTTTTCTGATATTTATGCTGGAAGACATTATTAACTTTTGCTGTTACTTAATTGGCAAATTTGTAAATGTTTCACAGTTTATTATAAGATCATAGTTTTTCCATTTATCGCATTTTGCGGATTTTTAACAATCATATTATTTTTAACCTTTGAAGCATAGTTAAACCAAATACACTCAAAGATAATGTATTAGACAAATTCAATACTCTTTTGTAATTTTACGAAATGAATATATACTGCCCTTTAAATTTTGTAAGGTGTAGCGAGAAAAATAGCAGTAAATTTTAAAGTTTTTAAAGTAGTATTATTAAACCATGTATTTGTAAAACACCGTAAGTTCTCTACTTCTACATATTTATTTTCAGGGTAACGAATGGGTGTTTACAAGCTAAAAGTTAAGGTTAATGCATTTTTATTTATTTCCAGTAATGTGCTGCTAGATAGCCGGTCTGTCCAAGTTGATGTAGTTTACATGTTGCACATTTAAAATATAGGTGACAAGATACTACACATTCATAAAAATCGATGTAAAATGCATAGTTTGATGTTTATTTTCCAATATCTTAACTGAATAACATACTAGTGGTCTTTGTGTACCTTAGCATTTAATTGGCTTATGCGGGAAGTATTGCTACTAGCTATATTTTTATTTTATTTTATCATTATTTTATTTATTTTATATATATTTTATATTTTATATATATTTTATCATCAACTCACTTCCACGCTAGTGGCTGTAGCAATATATGAATGCACTTTAACGCCAAAAGCAAAAACAAAACAATATTTTTTTTCTGAGCAACTAGAGTATAGCTTATAATTTTTAGTGGCTGAATATTTGAGATGTGAGGAAATTCTAGCTATGTGCCAAGGAAGATCATTAGTTTAAAACGTTTAAAACGTTCGGTAGTTTGAATCATTGAAAGAAGTATTATTTTACGATATTTGGTTATTGTTTGTGGTGATAATACACTAGCCCATGGAAATGGACAGTAGTTACGGACAGGCGATGTGACAATACGAATTGTTCCATTTTAAAAGAGTATTAGTTGAAACAAAGAAAATGGTCGTTCACAACCATGCATTCATTCATTGCTAATAAATTGATTAAAAACTATTGATACTTTGAATTGTTCACATCAATATTTCTGATAGATATTGTTGCTTCTTTTTATGTAGATTTATTTTTACATCGTCATCGTCACTGCCTGTTAAATACGGATGTGGCATCTCTCCGTTCGGAATAACTTCATACGGCGCATTTTTGTGCTGCTGGTGTCAAAATATATCAAAAAGTTAAGAAAAGGAAAACGTCGTTAAGACACAATTAAATGCTTAAAAACTAACAAAACGTAATTTCATCGGGTTTACATAACAATCACCACTAAAAGCGATAATTTAAAAAAATTTAGGAAATTTTGAATTTCTTTTTAATGATAATTATATTTTGTATATAGATTGTTTTCAGATAAAACTTTCTGAAACTGAATTTAAGAAAAAATAACAGTTTTTACATATTTCATTCTCTTATCGGTTCAAAGAACCAATATTTTTTCATTTAATGACTCTTCATTACTTTATTTTGTTGACAACGTAAATAAACTTCTTGCACCTGTTTACATGCACGTTGACTGTAGAATATTAATGAGCGTAATCAGTATTTAAATTTTTCCAAAAAAGCAAAAAAGATATTGACAGCTTGTATGTACAATCAACATATTATACTGGCACTAAAATATTGTTAGTTCACGACATTAATATTATTCAAATGGATTGGGAAAAATACTAATAAAACATTGTGCGTTTTCTTTTGAGTAAAGAAATAACCACTGAAATCACAAAGCTCACAATTGTGACTGGCTGTATCGGATCTTTGCACATTTGAGCAATTGTCGTTTATTTTAGAAATACAATAGTTCTGGTTACTGTTACTTTCAATACTTGTTTTACTTTAATGCCTTTAGTTTTTTATTCACGTATGAAATCGGGCTCTAAGCAAATAGATGCGTATTTCTTCACTTATATGACTAAATGGGTAAAAGAGATGTTAGAACAAATCGAAGACGAAATAGCAAGAATCTTTAAAGAATGTTTTCATCAATATCATTTCAATTTTGTAGTATCATCCCTGTTGAAATATGAAACTATAATGTCACGATTTAATGTACTGCTCATTTCATGTCAAAGTTTGAAGATATAACGAAATTATAAAAACACATCTTTTTCTTTAGAATGAAATTTCAAAAATCTTTCGGAAAAAGGAACATAATCTTCAAAAGTGCAGATTCTTAAAAATATGACAGTCGATTTGTTGTTGTCTTCTATATTTAAATTAAGGCACTCTTCTTGCTTGCAGAAAGAATATATTAAATTATTCTGTCACATTATTGCATGTTATTTGTAACGATAACAGATTCGTGGTGTTTTTGTGGCAAGTGGTTACCACTTTACGTTCTTATAATTTTAAAAACAATTTACTGTAATAGTTTTCGTACTTTACACTTGTTACCGTATTGGATCTTTGCACATACTTAAAACTTGCGTTTCATATGGACAATTCTCTTTCATTTTAGAAACTGGATAAGTTCGTGTTACTGTTACAATCAATATGTTTTACTTTAACGCTTTCAGTTTTTAAGAAAGAACCGGGCATGTCATAGGTGGATGGGGAATTTTCCTTAGTGAAATGGGATAAATTGATAAAAGAATATGTATAACAGACAAAATATATATTCGCATGGGTCTTTGAGCAAATTGTTTAGACCAACTAAATTTTACAGTGTCATTAGTGATCAGTTACAATATTTAAATTGACACAATTTAATTCACTGCCAGTTCATGTCAGGAAACAATAATTTAAAGATGTAATAGATAACAGTATATCTTGCCTCCTGTTTGAATGTGCAAGACCCTTCAGATAAAAAGGAACAGGTACATTATTTCCCTAAAATCTTAAGCGGTTTTTCAAATTTATAATAAAGCGTTCTACATGCATTCAGATAGCAAATATTATGTCTTAACTTCATTGTTTGTTATTCTTACAGATAACAGATTCGTGCGGTCTATGTGGCAAATGGCCACAACTTTATGCTTAAATAATCTTTAAACTACTTTGCTGTAGAATTGTCCGTAAATCTCGCATTTTTAGAGAAACAACTTAACAAATGTTTTTATTTTCAATTCATTGCATTATTGGGTTTCATTACTTTGTTTATTTATTATTGTTATAGCTCTTTGTTACAACCTCTTCAATGAACCGAAGCTATCTGTCCGCCGACGGGATCCGCAAACCACATTGAAAATTTTAATTGACGTCTTGATTCTTCAAAAAGCTTTTAGTCGTACTTGTAATATGAGCACTTAATGGGAGGTTAAAATTATTTGCTTGCATCTTGATTAAGTTACGTAAATTTGTAACCAAACTGACCTCGTTTATTTACAAATACAAACATAACACAAATGCACCAAGATAAGAATAACAATTAAATTTATGAAGTAATATATACATTCTTTGTTCGAAGTGAAGAATAATGACCAACTAAGATACTTTTAGTATAACTACGTTCTTGTGAAGGAAATATGACGATAATTGTCCAACCTGGACAGGCCGTCGTAAAAGAAAACATGTTTTCTGCGATTCAATAAAACTTTTTTAGCTTGCTGTTTAAAAACTATTTCGTCGGCCTTAGTAAAAATAAATATTAAAAAGCGTCTGTATATTTTTTACCTTTATCTAAATGCACTTTTTTCTATTTATGCAGAGCGCGATTATAATTTCCTGAAAACATAATTTAAAATATATGTCATATTAGCTTAAATTATTTTAATTGGTGTTTTGTTTGCTGTATTCGAAGAATAAAAAACCATATGATTTGTTTTATCTTCACGACGTGATCATCTGATTGATACAAACAGCGAGTTTCATGAATGTCTAGAATCCCAACAAGTAAAGTCGTATATCAGGTAAGATGAAAAGTAACTTTAACGTAACGGCAGCATAGGTAGTTGATATCCAAAACTGATTTAAAGAAAACAAAGCTTAGTTTGCAAAGTAACCTTTAAAAGACTTAAATGATTTAGAAATTGTTTATTTTATAAATAAAATTTAACTCTAAAAGTAAACGCAACCGGGCGGTCAGTTTTGTGAAAGTTATTTTAATTTAAAAAAGAGTGTTTGCAATTTATTTTCAACTACATACGTTCGTCTACTACTACTAGTTTCCGGTCTTGGGCGTTCCGGTCTTTGCTAGTTTCCGGTCTGGCGACTGGAGTGGCTTGATGTATGAGTGAGATTGTGGCAACCAGAAGGAGCTTCCGGTGCACCTTCTACTTCTAGCTTATGGTTCTACCTAACTTGTTAGTCCAAATTGATTTAAGCACCTAAATTTCACTAAAACCTGTACATTAAGTCTCATGTTCGTGTTTTCAAGTTACCCCTATTTTTACTTTAGTTGGTGTCACTTCTCTGACCTTAACTCTTGAGAAACCTAATTATTTTTCCGATATTACGGATAACTCTATACGACTTAGTAATGCATGGTTCAATAATTTTGAAAATGTGTTTAGTTAACTGTTGTGGTAAGTTATGCTAAAGTTTTAATTCTCTAATTGCATTTAAATGAAAATTTACCCTTAATTTGAGCATGACCTTTTTGACAAAGATGATAATTTTTGGAAAAATGATTCTATGAGCCTGATTTACTCTGATAGTATGCTTTTATGAGTTCTACTAAATAGTTGAAATTTAAAATTTGCATTACTTACCTTGTTAATAGCGGTTAAGTTCCTCTCAGAAGATGTTATGTGTAAAAACACTGTCAGTTTCACAAATTCCTTGAGAATGATGCTGTTCATTAGGTTCATTGGGTTGTTTTGACTGCGTGTTGAAGATGTTACCGATGTGTTTTGTCACCACGGTCATGTTGCCCCTGCAACGGTGATAGGGAAGACATGTTGCTGGGCATCGTGGTCGTCTTGGGAAAAGCTTACTTCGGTCTCTTTACCCCGAAAAGAAGACGTCGACCACGACGTCAGACCCGATCCGTGCCTCGGCGCCGTCGCCACTATTGTTAGAGTGATGTAGGGTTGAGGGACTGGGACACTGGGGATTGCTAATGGTGTATGAGTTGGGGAACGGTCATCTGCTTTCGTGCAATGCCGTCCCAGGGGAGTAGGAGTAGGGTGGGCATGGATTCTCCTAGCTTGTTCTTCTTCTTCCCTGCATGGAAGCTCGAATACTTCTCTTCATTGAGCTCGTCATGGTTGATCCTTCGAACTGTTGAGCGACTTGAGTATGTCCGTCACACGTCCTCTGGTCTTATTCCTTCTTATATCACCTAAGCTCTCTGGGTAGGAACAGAGACTCTCTTCCTTCCTGGGTCCTCTAGTCTCTTGAACTCTCTGGGTAGGCACAGAGACTATCTTCCTTACTGGGTCCTCTAGTCTCTTGAGCTCTCTGGGTAGGCACAGAGACTATCTTCCTTACTGGGTCCTCTAGTCTCTTGAGCTCTCTGGGTAGGCACAGAGACTCTCTTCCTTCCTGAGTCCACTAGTCCCTTGAGCTCTCTAGTAGGCACAGAGACTCTTCCTCTTTCCTTGGAATTACTGCTGCTGTTGGTATTGGGTGTTTGGGTAACTTGGAGTCTGATGTTATACAATGCTATGCAATGCAATGCAATACTGTGCACCTAATAGATTTACAATGATGATGCTTCCTATGGATGATGATGAAGGTAGAGGTGATCAAGCTTCGGTTCAGGAATAGAAGTGTGTTTATTTAAGTTGTGTGGTGGTTTCTATACGGCTTTACAGCGGAAGTGAATTTGCATTATAAATGAATAAAGAATAAAGAAGTAAAGTATTGCCTAATTTAAATAATTATATTCGTCAAATAATATTTGTTGCTACAAATATTATTCTCCTATCTATGATGTTAACTTTCAATCCTAATACCTTTTGTATACGTCTACCTGTCTACTGCTGGACATCCTAAAGCCACTTGCCGGATGCAATTGTCCTCCGATGATGGATGATCTCCTGATGATATCTCTGGTTGGTATGGGATGTCAGGTGTTCTCTAATGACGTGATCTCGTTGATGATATCTCGGATAGGCATGGCATGTTAGGTATTACCACTGGTGTCGGATTTCGAGTGTGGAGCACTAAATTCAGTTGATGTTATCGTACGTTAAGCTCTGATGAAGTGGATGTCCTAAGCTTTGTGTCTGGTGACAGGATGATGATGAGATATGATTGAGCTTGGTGTCGGTTGCTCAGCGGAGCGTGGCTTTCTGTCTGAGCTGTGCGTAGTGGATGTCAGATCCGCCTTCTATAATTCCCTCGCTCGATACTTCGTATCTTGATTTGAGTACTTATAGTATAACTTACATCGACCCTGTATATATCTATAGTCATTACAGAACTACTCCATTCTTATAGTTTACAGACATTATATGTGATGTTGTGACTATGACTACAAGTACAATAAGTACAATACTGTAGTACTGTAATCTTCGATATATTTAGTACAACTAGGATGAGGATTGATAATTGGTAGACTGAATTAATTCATTTATATTATAGAAAAATACAAGAGGATTTAAATCTGGTTCCTCTAAAAAAGTAGATAGTAGTAGTAGGCTATACTTGCGTGTCTTGCTTGGTAACAAACTGAATGGAAATGTAACATCTTTGTATTAGGACGTTGCTAACATATTTATTATAATTTTCATCTAAAACATTTGCTTACAACCATTACGCGTTCAACTTATTTGTTACTTTTTGTATTTCGTGCATTTTATCTGAAAGCAGTCTTATGCGCACATTTACTTGTAATATAGACAACTTTGTATTTGTATTAGTTCAACATAATGCAAAAGCAAAAATTGCAAAAATGGAGACACAAAATGTTATGCATGCTAATTAAGCAGTCTGTAATTTTGAATTCTTGTTTCATAAAAAGATTGAACTTTGCTTTTTAAATTACTAAATATTACTAGTTAAGAAAGCAATCATTGTGTTACAAAACGAGGGATATTATGAGGTCAGGTCAACTCCTGTAACTTTTGAAAACCCCCAAAATCCCCAAACCATCTCAATGCCTCTCAAAAGCAGGTAGGATCAGGATCAGTGCCAGAGAAGTGGTGAAATAAACTTTTTACACTGTAGACGAGATTTTATTTTAATAATAAAAATACTTCAACTTTATTTACTCAAAAATTAAATATTTGCAAGAGAGGAGAAGAGCACAAAAAAACCTATCTGCCTTAACAGGCCAAAATATGGTGAGAGAGTGTGGGTTTTTGGTGGTGGTGCTGGTGGTGTACTTCTGGCTGTGTTCAGCATGTGAACATGCAGCCGTAATACCAAAATACATTGGACAAGCGTGCTTCACACTTGTCCAGAAAACTAAGGTTGCAGTGATAGACAAAAATGTTTCCACACTGCAAATGAGCAAATACGTCATTTTAATTTTTAAGTAGCAACCTCGGTATTTTTATTTATTCACGCGCAATTCATGGAATTTTGTTTCATAGTTATGCAGTAAACTATAAATATGAAATAAGCATTCAACAAAAGTTAACTTTTAACGCTTTATATTCTGTAAATTTTTCTAAATGTATGGTTTGTAGATTCTTTAAAGAACTGTCTGGTCTTGGTTTTCATTTGTTTAATGATCAGCAAACTCAAAAACTCAGTTTAAATGAAAGCAAACTGACGCAACAAGCTTATTAAAATTTAAATGAAGCTTGACGCCGGTATTCAAAACACCAGTACAAAATCCTATCATATAAAAAGAGATGCTTGCAGTTCAAAGAAGGTAGATATCATAAATAACTCGATGTGATACAAGTAGAAATGCATATAAATGGCGTTTATGAAAAATAATAATTATATATAGTTGCAATTTCTCAGTTAATTAAAATCACGTTTTTAATGACAGAAAAATTTTTGGATTTTTTTTTGAAACTGAATTAATGAGCACCTTTCATCTAAATTTCATTTTTATGATTGATCATATTAAAAGCATGGAAAAATGTAGATATCTTTAAAATTAGTACACTTGATCACACAAGACAAAGTCATTTAGCAAACTTATTTTTCCTTAAGTCAAGCTTAAGAAATGCAAAAGTTGAGGAACGAAATAAATTTTTTAATGATGTAATTTAAAATATTGGAAAGAGTATTTTTGAGTTTTTATTTAGTATAAAAATTATGCTTTAATTATAAACTGGAAATCAAATAAGGAATTCTGAATCACAGAAATAAATTACAAAGGAGAAATGATTAAGTAGGAAAACATTAAAACATTACAACCTATTTATTTAAATCCCACAACGGTTAGACATGGTACTCTACCACGCATCATTTGATTTATTAAGAATATTACGTGTCAATTACCATGCCAAAAATTGGCTTGTATAAAAATTTATAAATCACTGATTAAAATCTACTTTATATTAATTTCGTTTTATTAAATAAAATCACCTTAGTGTTTAGTTCCATTCTATACTATACAATTTTTTTTGTTTCTTCGGGACATTTGACATTTAAGTATAAAAAGTTATTTTTTAAACATAAAAAGTGTGTAATTTTTTTAATGTAGGTTAACCAATTATTTTATAACCTGTAGTTCGTTCAAACATGTAATAAAAAGCAAAAAAACTTTTCCATAATTCCTGTGATTCGCTATAAATCCAAATTTTGTTTTTAAGCCAGCAAGCTGAATAAACACAAACGTGTAATTGTCGCGACACTTGATTTTTAACAGGCTTAGCACGCAGAAATGCTAAAAACATTATGTTTGAATTTGTTTGGCCAATTAGTTTCCATGACAACATCAGATACGGGTATATTTTCCAAATTCTATTCCTAACCTAACTAATTGACGCTACTCTATACAGTGAACTGATAGATAAATCCGCATAGTAAGTGGTAGTTGCTAAGTTCCCTTGATTTTGCTTTTTCTGTTTTGCTTTTTAAAAACATTATGGAATCACGTATTTATTTGTTGGATTCTGCGGTCAGTTACTTCGTATTTCATATGTCCGTCTGTTTTACTTGCCCAAGAAAAATACGTTTACAATAATATTAAAGTTTTATATATCAAATCCTATTGTATATTTTGTACGTCTTCAAACATTTATCGAACTATATTCTTATTAAGTGTATGGGGTAGATGATGGTAAATTCCCCCGTCCCGAAATATAGAAAGAAGTATCCAAATAAAAAACGATATTTGGGTACGGATGAAAATAACATTTCATTTGCTTCGGAATGAAAAACGAGCTTAAACCAACAATATGGCGTATGCTAGCTTTTGAAGTCAATTCATTGAGTTTGGACGACCTAATTCAATAAATGCTGTAAAATAATATATTGCAGTCCATATTGATTCTTAAATATTTATTACACTTTCAACACCAATCCGGCATTGGCGAGTTATGTAACGGATGAAATATTATTTTGTTTGCATTTTTTAATTACTGTGAGATATAACTGAGACGAGTTAAACAATATTTGACGACGAATAATGCTTAGTGAAACCATTGAGCTGTTTGCAATAACATCAGGTTTTGATTACGCTAGAAATATTTCGTTTTTCTTACAAAGATATTATTGTGGTTCAATTTTTTATTTTTAATCCTGTCTATTTTTAGTAAATCAATAGTCGAACCCTTGTCTATCTATTCAAAGAATATTATTATTATTTGGTTGAAATAAAATATAATATCGTTCAGCTGTAACATAATGGCAAAATATTATTCGTGACTGTGAAGATAAGGATGTTTTACTGAATTTTATTTAAAATAGTCCTTTAATGCTATAATTCGACATTTTGTGCCAAATCAGTCATTTTACAGTGAAAAGTAAGTTTTATAACAGTGTAAAGTAAATTATTACATAAAATACCTTAAGCATTCAACCATATGGCCCATCTCAGATCTATTGTCACTTGCGTAAACTCAACTCCAACATTTTAGATTTACCGTAAGATTTGATTCAATACATACAAAAGATGGTTGGTATACCAGTTAAAGATGTGAAGATATAGATTATCTGGGAAATCGAAATTAAGCGAACCGGTAACCGGTAAGTTTATTTTTTTCAGCAAGCAATATTGTGAGGTATGCTTGCTGTTATGGTGGTAGGGTTCTATAATTTAGTGAGACAACTTATAAATTCGGCTTTTAAAGAAAGCCGCAAAGTTTAGGAATAAAATCATCACAAACAAATGCTTGATATGGCAAACTATTCAGTGCAAAAAGTGGATAAAAAATGAGAACGAGGAAGTAAAAAATACTGGTAGACAAGAAGTAACATAATAAATTTCACTAAGGCATCCTTAAATATTTTTTAAAATATAAACATTAGGAAACAAAATTCTAGGGAACCTCATGAATCATCTATTGTTTTCCAGTGCCCAATTTCAACGCCCATTACTTAAAATTGGTAAGTGTGCAAGAATTTATTAGCCAGAGGTAAATTAAACAGAGTCATCCGGTATAATATTATAAGAACACAAACAAATGGGAAGGCAAAAGCGCGCTATTATGAATGTCTTTCAAATTATCATGAAATTCAGCGAGGCCATATTGGAATATCAAAACATTCTAAGTTTCTTTTAATTCGAATGAAATACAATTGAGTAACTCTATGAGTTAAAGGAAACACTTGGGACCTCAGTCTCTAAGTATTTAGTTCTCTATAATTTTGTGTTCTTTTTCATAAATTAAGTGGGATTATTACAGATAAAAACTCAAAAATATGACCACAAGCAGAAGGAGCTGGCCCTCAACTTGCATTTTCTGCTTTTTGGGCACCGTCGCATTTGGAGAGTTTTTGACATTTTCTCTTGAAATTTGGCGTACAGTCTGTTAATCCAAATCCTTTGATGGGGATATAGTTTAATAAAAATGATAGTAAAATTATTTTTTCGTAAAGGAAGACTCTCCTATTGTTGTTCTTATTTTTGGTCATGGAATGAAGGACAGTGTTTTTTAAAGAATAAAAACAGATAAATTGTCTTGGAATAAATAATCAGAATAAATTGTAAGTTTAGTTGAAATCTTGTTCCTTTCAAAGTCAAAACAATAGATGGTAAATAGACATTGTGAGATCATTTAGAGCGACGATCAGATTCAACAATACTGAGACTATAGTTAATTTTTTTCTACTAAATTTCTATTTATTATTACATGAACTCAGTCTCGTCTAGTCTCCTACCGACACTTTGGAGCAAAACGATGTGCCTCTGTAAAATATTTTATAACGTCATGAAAGACCAAATTTAGAAGCAATAGAAACTTTGGTGGACAACTACGTTGTCTTGATTACAATAAAATTGTAAAAACAAAGCATCTCACAGAATCAGTAAAATGTTTTTTGTATATTTAACAGCCACAACTCTCAATTTCTTATGCGTACTTTTGTTTCTCAAAGAATGGACGAAAATGAGATAATATTACAGTTTTCTTCTTGTTCTGTCCCGATGGTCACGTCGCACTTACCGTTTTGTCATTTAGAGACCGATACTTTGCGCAGGGATCTGAGATGATGATTGTCATCTAATATTCTGGGCAAATAGATATGTAAACTAGCTATCTTACTAATGTACTAATGCTTAATCCATCTACACCGACGTCAATACAGAGGGATTCCAAGCCAATTGTGCGAGTCCCCGGATTCATTACAAAATTATTTAAATATTTTAACGAACTGCTATTGTGTATTCAAAACCGCTTTTAAAAAAGTAGTTTTTATAAATTTTTCAGTAGAAGCGATTTAATACTCAAAAAGCCTGTTGGCGAACATTCTCTGGGTCCCACAAACATATTATACTAGGAAGTTTAAATTTTAGATAAGCTTAATACAGAACGTCGATACAATTACATAATTAGTTATGCTGCTATTAATATTTGCAACAAAGTTGCTTAAAAATTACTGAAAACGTAAACCAAGAAACAATTCCATTGGTTATTTTACAAACTTACTTTAAAAGGGAAAGTTACTTTATTTTGTGTCTGCAGTTGTTTTTTAAAAGAATTATAATCGCTTTCACAATCGCTTTTTTAATTTTATAAAGTCTTTTGAAAAATGATTGAAAATGTGAAAGTCGAAATAATTATCCAAAATTTTCTATTTTAAATTCTATGCTAAATTGTTTTAAATTTGATAGTAATCAATAAAATAAGTTAAATACAAATCGATAAATGTTTTTATGATATCCTGAAACATTCAATTAAACACACAACGCCTAATTGTTCAGCAGTTAAGTTTTTCAGTTTCATAATCGTCCGTCATCAGCCAAGACTGGTGAGCAGCCAATAGATTGAAACGTGGTGGGTTAAAACTACAGGTTTTGCGTCTCCAAAGGTGGGCAGAAATGAATACCGAACAACTTGATCCACCTCAAGACTCCATAGAAACTCTTAAGGGAAGCTATTAAAATTACGCACAAAATAAAATGTTTTTATAATCATCATTATTATAATTTCATCAAATCGTAGTTTCCTTTGCGGCTTGTTGATTGTATTTCAGCAGCATAACAAGAAACATATCTTTGTCAAGGATTTTTGGGAATTTTTAAATTCTTCAAAAGTAAACCAATTGACTATTCACTCTTTAATTGGGTAAATGCCAAGCACTTAACTATGCGTTGCTTTGGTGATGGTAATAGTTTAAGAAATAAATATGAGTACATCATAATATTTAAAGTTTTAGAGATCAAAATGAAAAAAATGTGTCGGTTGTTTTATCAATGATTTTTGTTCTTTGTCGTTTTTTTCTTACATCGAGTTACGTTGATAAAATATCTGTACCGTTTGGACTGGCAAAAACGTCTTCGTAAAATATCAAACAGAATGGATGAGTTAAGTCAATTCTTTTATTATCGCTTTGCACTCCTCAAATATATCTTCTATTGGAATGGGGACTAGAAATGTCTACCTACTTATGTTCACAGATGATATTGTGGTGTTAGCAAGAAACTTTGATGAAATGAATAGCAAACTAGATCTAGTCAAAACATTTTTCGAGGAAAATGATTAATGTATAAACAACAAAAACTAATATTGTTCTTTTCAGAACCGGAAGGTTCAAGTTATCAAAGCCAAAAATATTTTGGGGTGAAATGGAAATACGGATTGTAGACTCGTATGATTATTTAGGGTTTCCATTTCATCATAATCTCGATTATAGCAAAACAGCACAGCATTTTATAAATAAAGCAAAACTGGCGATGAATTCCCCATTCTAAATATTTTAGGAGCAAAACGAAAATATTTGATAGTCGAATTAAACTATTTGATAGTCTTGTAAGATCGGTAGCCTCATACTGCTCATTGATATGGGGCATTCATTGTGAAGGAAAATGTAATGTACTACAGAACCAATTTTTAAGAAGGTTACTACAATTACCTCAAAAAGCAACTAACTGGTTTCTCAGACTAGAAACTGGTATTGACTCAATAGAAGCAAATGATCATAATACACACTTTTATTCCTTCTCAGGATATTAAAGAAGCCTGAGAATAGTCTTATAAGGCAGTGTTTATTTGAATTAAGAGTGTGCATAAAAAATAAACATGTTAAATATAACTGGTGTAATAGTTTGGATATACTGCTACGCGAAAGAGAAATAGATCAGCTTTTTGAATTGCCTTTAAATCATTATTATAAAGTTCAAAAATTCATTAAAAATGCCATAGGTAGGATTTTTGTAAAGGACAAAGAACAGGACATCATGAAAATGCAAGCTAGTTCGTCAATGCCTTTGTACCAAAATATAAAAATAAATGTAAACAGAGAAAATTATCTTAATTTTGATGTATTCTGGAACTCAATATGTGTAGTAAGTCAAATGCGATCATCGTTATCAAAAGTAATGAATGTTAATTTACAGGAACTTATGAATATTTACAATAAATCGAGTGACAGTATATGTAGGTGTTGTGTTTTTGTTTGTGTTAAAGATCATTATCATTTTCTATTTGTTTGTCCGACGTATAATAAAGGAAGAAAAATATTCCTCAGTTCTTATAAAATGCCAATAAACAAAAGAGATTACCTACTCTTTTTTCAGAACTAAATGAAGACAAAGTAAAAAATGTGTATGTATATGTTATGCGTTGCATAGAAATAAGAAATGAAATTATGGAAAAACTAGGCTAAGAATATGTTATTATTTAAGAAACTAAATTAATAATTAACTAAGATTATTGTACTTCTCGAAAGTATAAGATTGTATATGTCATTGGCCTCATCGATCAAAAGTAAATAAATATCTATCTTTCTATCTATCTATCCTTTTATTATCGCTAATGACTTAATGATAACCTTTCAATTTACTGTTTCAGCTAGTTTGAGAGTAAGTCTGCCATGTAAGCTTGTTAAATCGGGCAGCTTTTGAGAAACTAAAACGAGGAAATATTTACCGTGGAAGGATATTTCTTTTCATTTTTACAATTTCGCATAAAGAAAACAACTAAATAATAAAACCAATTTGGTATCACAAACTACCAGTTTTTAAAAAATATCCATTTAAATTCCATCATTATTCTTGTTTAGATAGTGAAACCGTTACAATGGCTGGTCCGTTAGGTTTTGTTGCACACGGTGTTAACGTTACGCGGAAGAAAAAGATTATTTAAATCGTTTTATTTGGTAAAAATGCTGTTGGTTATTACTGAACATGCTTAAATTAAGAGCTTAACAAATTATTTATTTAATTATTATTAATTTTTGCTGTAGTAATAAAAGTTAAAAGTTCGTTATAAGTTATAATCCCACGCAGATTTACAAAGTTAGTGACAATTAGTGGTTTAAACAGTTACTTAAATACTCCTCCTCATCATAGAGGACATGATCCTTCGGCTCTTCAATGCAATCAGAATCCGCATAAGTATTAAATAGGAAGAAAACAGAATTTATTAGTAAAAAACGTAATATTATTGGTCCATTTTCATAATAGAAGCCATTTCAACTTTAAATTTTAAATAATTGAAGCTAAATTATACCAAAACTAGATTAAGTAATGAATTAAATTTAGTATGTAATTCTATACTGTATGAAAATAAAGAAGGTTCGATATTAAAAGCGAACAGTTATAAAATATAAATTTCTAAGTTCCACGCCGAAAAAAAAGTTTGTGCAATTATCTGGACTGTGTACTGATAAGATGGAAGTCGAATTTTCATGTAGTTATAACATATACAGAAGTAAAGTCATTAAAATAATCCGAATGCATTTCGCAACTTAAAAATAATACTTTACTTACAATTTAGAATTTACTTGCATTTAAAGTGTGCATATTTGGTTCTTAAATATATATGACATAAATTTACTGAACGTTTTGACCAACAAAAGCAGTGGAGCAATAAGGAGATATTTATGCTTTCCCGTTTTTTAGTTGAAGTGTTTCTTTCTCAATGCAATTTTCCATTTTAAAAGCAAGCAATTGTTGAATAGTAAATCATTGGAAAGCTTTGATCATCAAAGACTTGTCAAAATGATTTTGTGTCATAAAATATTATGAAACACTATATACTCATAGACACGAATTAATAACTAATGACACGTCAGTTCTAACAAAACTGATTGTTAAAAACCGTTGTGAAACGCAAATATATGCATAAAATGTTTATGTGAATTTTTGACATAACACTTTGGTTGGTTTTACCTTATATTATTTTGTACTCTCTTCTTTACTCACAAGAAGTTTGACGTTTTTTGGACTAAAACCTTATAAAACCAGTAAGCCACCAAGATAAAAGGAGAAGGTGTCGGAAGTGGTTCTCTGGTAGCCATTGAACAGCATTGTTTATATCGCAACCAAAGCGTAACTGTGTTTAGACTCTGTACATATTTCCCGATCTTTACTTAAGCCTTTTTCTTCATTTTTTTCACTGTTGCGCAGCATGTTGACCATCTATTGTTCATCTGTGGAAACTTTTTGTTTGCATTTACATTTTACAAAGTTTAAGCTTAATAAAATTCCTTTAAAAATAATTTGGCAGTTTTATTATCTTGAAAGATTTATACATAATGATAATATTATTTAATGTCCGCAGTAATTATAAAATCTTTTCGAACTTTTTAAAAGCTCTGTGGAATATGCCAAAGTACTGTAGCCCACAAAAAAATTTCTAATTTTCCTATAATAAAAGACTTTTGCTAACTAAACATTTTTCTCTGTACTTTTATCTTCCATCAATCAGATTTTTG
>JAQFYG010001417.1:0-19054 GCA_034694325.1 Entomobrya corticalis | reverse complement strand
ATTATAAGTAGCTATTGTTTTCAAAAGGGTTAAAGTTTGGGCGGCCAAGTCTCGGACGGCGAAACGAGTACCACCGAAAGAAGTGCAGTAGAGTCTTTGTGGTTAGTACTGGAAACAGATTATTTTACATCATGTACCTAATGATATTACTGATTTTGCTCATACCCTGGAGCACAATCAGTGAACTATATCAGTAGCATAGCGTCAAGACTTGCAATTTTATATAAATACACAAGTACAAAATGTGTATAATAATGATCATCAGGTATATGAAGCAATTATAATATATGCTGTAAGTAGTGCACATGTACATAATACACAATAGGACAAATATCAGCAAATAGCTTTCAAGAAGAAATCTTTACTGTATCCTCATACCTCTTCACCAAACCTTTGAATGACTCTTAAAGAACCATTTCATGTATTGCTCTTTTGCTTTCTTTTCAATAAGCTTTGGACCTGTAAGAATAAAAGAAAAGGAAATAAACAAAGGTATTAAACAGATAACATTCTTTTTGAATTGCTTTTAAGATAGAATCTTTTCAATTTAAAATCTTGCAGAATGGTAGGCTTTATAATATGCAGCAGCAATGAAAATCTATTCAAAAGATGTCAGGTTTCAAGAGGCCCAAGTTCGAAGGGATCAGATTAGATTATTTTAGATCCTTGTTTCAAGGCCTCTTTGTCTTTATTACTTTTTTCGTTTTTGTGGGTTTCCATTTTTGTTTAATCCAATTATTATTTTCGTGTCAGTTGCTGGTTCAACTTTAATTTTGTCAATTCAGTTTTTGTTCAACTTCATGCTCCTGTTAGTTCATCATTCGTCCTTGATAGTAATCTCGTAGGTAGATTGTCATTCATGCATGCATACTGTTCCTCACGAAGAAGGAGTTAATTACTTAATAGGAATTAACAATTAACATTTACGTTTTCCACGATACGATAAATGAGAGCAATTATATGATAATCTGCCTTTTCGTAAAAACGAGAGAGAGGTTCGCTGAGATCAATGTCAATTTGCAACAAGAGTCAAGAACACCGTTTATCTGTCATTTTTTGTGAGAGAGGAGTTCCATCTTTCTAACAAAAGCATATCACTTTTTATTTAAATGTGCAAAAATACTAGCTTTTTGCATTTTCAAGGACTCCATTCTCTATTGCATACTGCACTACAAGTACAAAATTGTCAACTCTTATCTGAGACAATGTCAAAATTAGTGGTTAAAGAAATTAACAACCTTTTTAGAAATAAACTTTTTGTATATTGTTTGTTGTTAAAAATTGCAACAATCCACTATGTAAGAGTAACAAACAATATGCGTGCTTGTAAAAAACACAGTCAATGATAATTATTACGTGAATACGGCCATTTAGCTTGGTATGAATGGTATGCAATTTTACTAAAAAAAGGAAAAACGAAAGAAAATTGAACTGACCTCCAAAAAATAAGGAACAATTACAGTAGATTCACAGGAAAAAATATTCTCACGCTTATCTAATCCTTGATTTTAGGTTCTTATAAAGGCTCGTGTCAAATTACATGAAATAAAACTTGCGGTGTTATTTGATTTGAAAAATGTATTATTTTTTATAGCTTTTCTATGTCTATCATTTTTGTTCCAAAGCCAAGTTCAAAAGACGAAATTGGATCGATGTGTTGATGATGTAACAAAGAAAAATCCCCACCAAATATCAATCACCTTTCTCATTGCTTAAATAACATGAAAAAAATACTCTGACTGGCATGTCTGTGCATGCGATCTGTAATGTAATGTCAGTAATTGACAGATGGATTGATTTTGAAATACACCGATTGAATGGCCACACAACAACGCAACAACAAGGCACACGTCATCATAAACTTATTACCACGCTACCTGTTTGACTTTAACGTTAAATGCACGTCGTAGCTTATGGTGACGTGTTAACTCATTTGACGGACATCAGACAGAGCGGGTAACCCCACAAAATCTCAACATCCGTCTTGGCAAATTGGGTGGGTTGGGGTGGTCCATTGTCAATTTACTAGATCCATGCATGCGTACATAAATTTACAGATGAGACATGAGACCAGCCTCAACTTTCCAGTTTTGATTTGATGTAAACTGCAAAGCAAAAAGCAACTAGAGTCAGACAGTCTTGCTGAGAGCCAAGTCCCATTATTTGATGATGCAGTATAGGTATCTATTTATAGACAAAAGCATCGGACAACCCGTTCCGCCAAGGCAGTCCAGTGGCAATTTTTTGAGGGTAAGTAAAATCAAAGTTTAGACAGATTATATAGAACTAAAGGTGTGAGAACGAGGGCCGGTGATGATGATCATCGACGCATTACTCTTGTCAAGATAGCTATTGCTTCTTGAAGTGATATGCTTTGCATAATATTTTACCTTCCAGTCACTTGCAGGCAAAATATTCTTTTGTTATATTTCAATTGTTTAAAAACTATAAAAGTAAACCTTGTATTAGAGAGAGCGCATTTATACAAAAGATGTCAATTAAAATTGTGTGTGAATCAAGAATCGATATTACTTTATTTTTGATTCTCGGTAATTTTCCATCATCATCACCAATGCTGTTATTATGCAATTAAAGCAATCTTAACAAATAGCCAATCAACAGATTGAGTTTCTTGCACCTTTTCTCAAACGGTTTTACATTAGTCTCTAAATTTGGCTAGTGAGGTGGAGTGAGGTGTACAGATTTCCTTCCGAAATTGTGTATACCTAATTTATTTTTCAATGTATTTTTAGGGCAGAAAGCCAGTCAGATCGATGTATCTGTAACCTGTAACAATGTGCCTAGTACCAACAAAACATTTCAGTCAATGTGGGTGGCATGGCTGTCAGTCTTCAGTTAATCATCTCTTTGCTTCTCACGTCTTTAATCAATTAATTTTTCAAAAATAATGACTTGTCATTGTAAGCAGCAAGGAAATAGGACCGTCTATCGTGCAATTCCACAGAATAATATTACATGAACAATTTAGATGAATTGTTTGGCAATACTTAGTGTTAACCCCTCCAATCATCAATAATACTGCAGTTAGGCAGTTATAGGCTTGATGTGATGATAACCATTATATGTGTAAGTAAGTAGTTGTACTTATTTCCACATATGTAAATAGCCAATCTAATTCTACTATTTGCAGATTCATTTTATCAAATCATCATCATACTATACCATAACACACACATCATCTCATCATGCCGATCTCTGCACGAGATCAGATCACTGCACTGCCTGCAGAATCAATTTATGCAAAAGCTATAAGTAGGTATATAGCTATAAGTAAGTTCTAACAGATAGGAGAGGAGAGAACTATTTTTACTACTTAATTCAATCATCATGCCTATCACTTTCAACTATTCAAGGAGGGGTATTTTTGTTCTTTGTTGTCTTTAAAAACAAAGCCGTCTACCAAATAGTAAAATAAAATGTTCTTGACTCTTGACAAACTGCAATTGTATGCAGTTAGGCCAGGTGTATACTGAATAGCATGTTTAATATTTTCTTGCACTGCTATACTACTATTAGTATTAGTTTACCATACTCGGACTATATTACTATATTTACCATTCATGATTTATAATTACTAAACGCAAACACAAGTTATGATTACTTGCATTTATTCATTGATACCGATAGATTGACGATTTCAGAACACATTGTAGTACCAACTACTCCTGTTTGTTTTCATCAGTGCAAATTTAGTTAGGTAAGAGTGTAGCGTATGTAAAATGCACACTACGTTAAATGTACAGTTGAGCTTCTACAAAGTATACATCATTTATGTCACTCATGTTCATGCAATCGATGCCGTTCGATAGTCTAGTCTGAACTGATAATGATTTAAAGATTTTGCACATATTTCTAATGATGATTAAGGCAGCTACGAAAATGCGATGCAGAACGACATCATGCTGCGTATCGAATCATAGTTAATTACAGCTTTCTTGAAGCAACAAAAGACATGTCAATTATTATTAGCCTCTACAGGTACAAAAGTTCGACTTTGTCAATATCAATTATCTTCACCGGTTTCAGGTATAATTTGTATTAAAAAATCTTTATTAAAAAGTCACAAAGCATCAATGAAAATATAGTAAAAAAGTACAGCAATCAATGTGATTGGCATTAGTGGTTCCCATAATCGATCTTCTATTGCTCTTTCCAAAATTTATTACGAGCAGAACTACGCCCTCCGCTGGATCCCTCCCTCCAGAACCTGGACAGGCGTTGTATTTGCAAGTTGATTGGGCGAGATGTAGTGGAAGTCGTCGTTGAGGTCGTTGTAGTAGTTGAGGACGTTCCTATCTCCAGTCTTCTTAGCTGCCTATTTGCTGAGGACGAGTTTCTAACTTTATTTGTGCCGGCACGAGATTCACTTCTTTTGGTTCCAAACGGGGACAAATTGTCACATTGCAGTGGCTTCCTATATCTAGGAACCCCACGTAAACTAGGATTCCAAGACATTTGCTCTGCTTCGTTCCACTCTTGGATATCTGGTGGAGTATCATCAACAATGGGGCATTGTGTTGCATGTGGCTCATACAGCTGCTGTCTCTGAACTTCATGTCTCATCTCAAAATCCCATTCAATGTGCTGGTTTGCATATTCATATATGGTAAGACCTGCATATTCAGCTGGTTCAGTGACCATCACTTGACGCCTAGAAGGGTCCCATGTCGTATTCCTTATTCCCAAAAGGTTCATATATCTTTCCGTTTTCAACTCACTCCTGCAGAAGGAGAACCTAATGGGCTGATTCGTATAGTAGTACAAGTGTCCAGTGCACATTTCATCTCTGGTGGAATGGCCACCAACAATAGTAGTTCCGTTTCTCGGAGAGGTATTATATGCACACCTCATGCCTAACTGATCCCCTGGAAGGACTTTCCTCTCTTGAATGAGCAACCGAAACTGCTGGTAGTTGAAATTGTAATTATCCGCGTTGGCAATCCAAGGAAGTTCCTGTTCTCCTCTAAAGTGAACGAATCTTACTCCAGTGCCTAACAGGTGAGTATGTAGAAAACCTGCAAAAACATTTACTCCTTGCTCGGGAAGCATCTGTTGAAGACATTCTGGAGGACAATAACCGTGAATAACGTGGTTTAAAGAGCTGGGAGGTATTACAATTGAGGTTGCTGCAGGAGTTTGCTCTCCTAGAGGGATCATGCCGACATCGTTCTCGCGTAGATTATCCGTATAATAAGCTTCAACGGTGAAGGTCACAGTTCTATTCTGAATGTTGGGGTTATCATAATGAACTTGAATCATAAAATATTCCGAGCCATTTTCCGACATAGCCATACCGGCTTGCTCAGGGAAAAATATTGGTCTTCCACCAACACCCCAAAGGTGAATAACCTCTTGACAATATTGGGTTGGCAGAGTATGGGGAGCATTCTGAAAGAAACATTCTGTTCCTTGAGATCTTGTCGCAGCGTCAAAAAGTTGTTCAGCGTCCATTCCATGGGGAGCTCTGCAACGGTGCAATAGCAAATGGTGAACATGTTCTCTGTCAGTTTCTGTTGGGAGATTGGTGTTAAATCCAATAATGTGATGCTTTGACTTTGTAGGGGCTTTAAAGAAATGACACCAATACATCGTATCAACTGATGGAAGATCTAACTCGGCTGTCATTGGGAATCTACTCATGTTCATTGGTACGCCGTCTTGTTCCAGTTTCTTAAATTCTTCCAAGTTAGGGGCAAGATCAGGATCCAACAAATACACAGGGAAGACCCCACGATTCTGAAAATGGTACTGGAGCTCATCATCAACCTCGCTGAATGACCAAATAATTGTTGTGAGGTCATCGGTGATTGGAAGATCATAGTCGACGTCACATGTGTCAAAAGGTCGAGAAAAACTGAGGAATGTGTGAGTGCCATTTTCTGTAGCTGTGTGAAGCGTCCAGTCTTGGGATGATGGATCTACTTCCGGTACTTCATTTCCAATTGTGGCGTAGCGGTCAGCAAAGTAGGATGAGCCGTCCGGTCGAACGCCGCCTATCACAATATCTGCTCCAGCCATTCTCCCCAGACGGGCAAGACCAAATCCCACATAACCTGTGGTGGCTACACTTACTTTGAAGGTGACTCGACGTTGGTTCCAGTCGACAAGCCATTCCAAGTTGTACCGTCCTCTGGGGTCAAGTGAGACAGAGTGAAGGTAAGGGTTTGTGTTAACGGTCTGTGAAGCAACTTTATTCCATTGTAATATACTTATTATTAGAGTAAACGAAGCAATTAAATCCATTGCTCTCGAATATTTCTGGTTTCTCTAAAAAATAATTAAGTAAACTGACTGAGTCCAATCACTTAACTGGAATACTGTAAACTGAAGAACGATAAATGTAACTTCTTACAAACTCTTTTGCAAAATATATTTCCTTAACTCTTGTGATTTTATATATTCTACATATTTAATACAACCACATCATTGTTTGATCAGTTGATAGTCAAGTGAAGAGTCATTACATTTAGGGATGTGCAATGAAATTTTTTAGATCATCATGTTTTAGTTGATTAGATCAATAAATCAAGATCAAACCATGGGTTCCACGGGAGTATGCTTGCTTCTGCTTTTGACTTTGTGATCCGTTATATTGATAACGTTTTATTGAGAATGCTATGAATTTTACTTAATTTCATGCAATAATGAATGCCGATAAAATCAGAGTGTACCTTTGGAGCTTAATTATAATACATGTTGAATGTTGAATAGGGTGTGGATATAAGATCAGGTAGGAATAAAGCGTAGTAAAACACACTTTTATTGATTTACAAGAAACGTAAACCATAAAAAATTGGGAACATTATTTTTTCGTTATAGATAATCTAGCAATGGCAATCTAAAATATAATTAACAAATATAAGTAGATAAACCCTACAAAATAGTCGAGCAATCATTTTTACTAGATAACATATAAACTAAAGATTATGTTAACTTCTGCATTTGAATAGGTGCTGGAATAGAATGCGTATATACAGCATTTTATACAGTCATTTAAACGGGAACATGTAGTATAGGGGGTTTTAATTTACAAGTGTGTAGTGCGTAAACCGTCTTTCCAAAAAAAAACCCAATGGCTTGTGAATCCGTTTCATTCCAAATGGTAATAGTTAATTAATTAGTGTTTCATCTATTGATGAAATGGAATGCGTTTAACTGCGTAGTGTGTAGGTGGTAGGTGTTATACCGAACTATTCACACGTTGATTAAAGCTACAAGTCAATTATATGGGTTAAGTTTAATTTTGGTTGCACTTTACAACAATCAAGTTCTATTAATACAAATACGGTTCCTGAACAAAGGTTTTTCGTTATGCGCTAGAATTATGTGTAGTAAGTAGTCAGTGCTTATCAGAAAAAAATTACATTTATATGGTCAAGTCGGGTATAGTATTTTTCGTATTTTGAATGATTGTATAATGCTAAAACACTAAATCTCCCACTCAATTTAGGACGGATGACATTTAAAAGCATATTATTGGAATGCATCTACTCCTCCTCCTGATATGAATTCCAAATTGCATTTTACAATTGATTTCCAAATATTTATATATTTTATTATTACGCTATGCAATATTGATTATTGATTACTTATAAAAATTAAAACGTTAATTTATTAAACATTGATCTTTTATTTCACATTACTTTATTTCTGGCGACTGAGTTTATTTCTCAAGACCAGCTTTGTAAAATACTGGAAAAAGTCTTAAAATATGGCTGCAACAGGGAAACCTCCTTAAAAGGAGATTTTTAAATAGGTATTGATGGCTAACTACCATCTTATTAAGAGACCTTATGAAAATTTTAACAATTTGTAGGTATTTATCTACGTATATTCAGTCACAAAAAGCCTACTAACTTCACACATCATTTTTTAGTTCTTTCCAGGTTTCCAAAATCATCGAGGCACCCTTCTGCCCCACCAACATTGCCATTGGATGTGTATTTGTTACCGGTACAGCAGGGACTATGGAAGAATCCACAACTCTCAGTCCCTTCGTTCCCTTAACTCTCAACTGAGAATCCACAACAGCGTCCTTCGAGTCAGCCTTACCCATGGAACAGCTTCCAACAATATGATGCAACGTTATTGAGTACTGTCTTGCAAAACATTCCCAATACTCATCCGTTCTAATTGGAATATGTTCACATCCTGGAAACTTTTCATCAGTAAATCTAGCTCCAAATTCTTTAAATGTAGTGGAATTTTCTATTAAATCAACAGCTCGCTTGAGCCCTTCAACTAGCACCTGAACATCTCGGTCATCATGCAGATACTTGGGGTCAATTAACATAGAGTCCAATGGATTGGAACTTTTCAAAAGCATTTCTCCCTTTTGACGCGGTCTCGCAAGGGACACAATGATTTGAAAGGAATCTCTACCCTTTGCATGGGCGAAATATTTTTTCAACTTTGACTCGTCCACGTGAAATGCGTGAGCAAAGTCTTCTGGCATTCTCTGATAAATTCCTGTTCCCAGCAAAATAAATTGGATATCAGGCCAGTCACCTTCCCCATCTTCCTTCGCAAACTTGGTTGCAATGAGACCAGTAGCTTCTACGCCCGAGGTACTAACAGGGCCTGTGCCATATTTCATAAATTCTTCCATCGTTTGGGTATTTACGTCACGATCGAGAAGCATTGACACAGGTTTGTCGAGAAGGAAGGGTCCTAGGTATACGGATATGTGATCCTGAAGGTTTTTGCCTACTGGTAGATCCACCTTTACTGGAATCTGTTGAGTAAAGACAGTAACATAAAATATAATAAATCGGTACTTTGTAATATTTAGCAATTGAAAGTATAGAAGCATACGCCAATCGACTCTAGATGACTTTTTGGGCCCAGACCGGACGTTTGAAGAATTTTTGGTGACTGAATCGAACCAGCAGAAATGATGACTTCTCGTTTGGCCATTGCGACTTTTTTCACTCCATGCCTAGATAGATAGATAGATAGATACGACTTTATTTCAGTGTTTCCAATCAAATGCATGATACATTTGGCTTCATTACAAGCCATAATACTAACATGTTAAAATACGAATTAATTTCCAATTTATCAATATTTCAAATTTTTCCTCGATCATTAATAATAATTTTTCTGTATTGTTGAATAAACATGGTATATTTTACAGCCTAAATAAATATCAGACTTACCTCATATACTCAACACCGTAAGCCTCATTGTCATCGCCACTTAGGAGGACGCGTGTGACTTCAGAGAATTTATAAATGGTCAGTCTGGGATTGTTCCGTAGGGGTTCTAAGAAAGCAGTGTACGTGCTCATTCTTCTTCCGTTCTTCATGTTGTAATTGATATGGTCAAATCCTATATCAAAATTATAATCCGAATAACTATAATACTTTTAAATTATGCTAATTAATAGTCAATAAAAAAGGACAAAAGGATATGCTTTTCCTGAAAACTTCATGAAGTACCTTCATCATAGTATCCTGCCAAATCCTTTCTAGGATAGCCTGCTTCCTCACCAGCTCGAACAAACATATCACGCATTCCTTCGAATGGCGGGGGTCCAACTTCCACGTCTCCTCCTTTGCCATGAGCGTATTCTATGAAATTATGAGTCGTGGTCATAAGTCATTGCCGATCCGAAATCAACATTGATAATAATCTTGGAAAATATTTTTAATGTTAAATTACCTGCATCATTTCGTCCAACATAATCTTCAATAGCTTTGTAATGCGGTAGGATATTTTCATAATTCCAACTAGGATCCCCTGTTATGTTTGCCCAGTTGTCGTAATCTTTGGGGTGACCCCTCAAGTATATCAAAAAGTTAATAATGGATGTTCCACCAAGTCCTTTCCCGGCGGACCATCCGGAACGCTGCAAACAAAAATTTGAAACATTAAGTCCCTGATAAGAGCTAGCTTCCTCAAGCCTAACAACTGCAATTTTTGGATGGAATCAAGAATCAATGTAGCAAAACTTTCGCCCATCACGGAAAATAAATGGAAAAAATAAATCATCCAATTGCCCTGTATTCTTTGGATGGAATGCTTGGAATCAACCCAATATTTTTCATTAAATGAGGTTTTCCTTATTGCAGACACAAAAATGTACGCCTACAAATATGCATAAAATATTAGCTGATTTATCGTGTCAGCAGAATCAACTGATATTGCGAAATGCGCTACTCCAACCGTGAGCAAAATATGCTCGGCACACTAACAAATTCGAAGATTGAAGATGAAACCACTATACCTATTTGTAGCAGGGACAAAACACAAATTATTTTGCAAATCAGCGCATTGAAAAATGGTGGGTCTCCCTCTTCTTTCATCAAAAATAGTTGATGTCACCTTCAAATTTGCATTTGCCCATATTTTGATCTAAACGGCAATAAATGGCATGCATAATAATTGCAACGCAGTTGAACGTATGGCATGCAGGAGCAGGGCCAAAGAGTGGTCGTTACTTTAAGAGTACAGTCAAATTTTATCAATGCAAACAGGAAGTTTCGTTAAACAGAGAAGTTACTCCTTACAATTGTCATAATCGTTTATCTTCAATTTTGACACATGAAAAGTTATTCTTCCCTGACATTTTTGCAATTTCAATATTGCATGAAATATTGTACATAGTTTAGAGCTGGATTGGCAATGAATAGAGTAAAAATTGTAATAGTACCTGATCTTTTAACGCAAGACAAGCCTTTGTTTGGCGCACTGTCACATGACTATAATCAATATGGTTGCGGTTCAACAAAAGTAATGACATGGAGGGTATAAATGACCCAGGGAATTGCTCCCCGCCTGCTTCCAATAGAAGGACACGGTAATTGTGAGCCAATCTTGCGGCGACAATTGCTCCAGATGAACCGCCTCCAACTATTAACAAATACAGACATAATTTTCATAATAAAGTGCTTGTGATTGTCTGAAAAGGTTGCCTTATAATTAACCGGGGCCCTTTGAGACAAAATCACGCACCAACAATGAAATCAAATATGTCCTGAGAAGCTGGTATGTTCATCCTCATGACAGTAATGGCGTCGGAGGTCCTATCCAAATTATGATATACTTCGGTGTTTTGATAAATAAGAGAAATGAGGGAGTATACTAGCGGCGCTAGTACAAAAGAGTAGAGAGGATGTTGGGAGGGAGGTTGAGGGATCCTCATGATTGCTGGAAATTTCTGCGAATCGTAGATCCTAAATGATTAAGTCTACCTATATACACTACTAACAGTGTCCACTGTTCACCCGGGGGTGATGGTATTATGATAAATCTCTAAATCACATGTCACCGTTGGCATTCACCGGTCGGTTACTTAAGAAGGACACCAGACGTAGACCGAACCGTTCAACTGATGCCCAACTTCAGAATTAAACTTTACAATGCTAACAATAAAATTTATTATTTCACTTCAATGAATTAACACGAGCCAATTAAATCAGAAATCGGACTGTCGGTTAATAGCTCACTAATAAGTGTGTAAATGTAGATCAATCGACTTGTCGAACAAAACTGTTGGTTGCGAAAGGGACTTGACCGGTTTGGATTTGGGCGATGTTGAAATGATGAAAAAATCTTAACACTTTTCGCACGTGTGGTGATGAGCAACTATCGCCACAATAATGGGGGCGACAGAGCAAACGAATGAGCGAGCGATCATTCGAAATGACTCGTATTGTAACAGAAGCTATCTTGCTAACTGTTGGTGCTAATGCCGCTACTATCTGTGCCGTTATTGTTTTTCTTTTGTTATCTTCGTGTTGAAGAGACTCATATAATCACTGGAGGTCAACTACTGCTGAATTTGTAATTCTATTGATTTGTATAACCTTTTCGCTAGGAGATTCTCACTCAATTTAAAGTTATTTATCTGCTTTTATGACAGGTCTACCTCTGCCTAGTTTATGCTCTGACCTTTACTTTATGCAGCGCAACTAAAGGATCTATCAAACAACATTGTAGTGATTTTGCGTTTGTTATATCACTACTTCTTCAATTCTTTTAATTTATATCAATTCTGAAATATGATTTTGTGCAATGCTTTACATGTATATGATAAAAAGTTGTGTTTAAAATTATAATTCTTTTCTTCCACTGCTTTTATCTTATTTTTAGAATAATAATAATATGTAATCGCTGCTAATTATAGTTATGGGTTATCAATAAATCCATGCTAAAACATAACTGAGTCTGCTTGATCTGGCCTGTTCTTTATCATGGTACGATATTTGCGGTATTTGCAGCAAAGATTCTCTTTGTCGTTTGTTTATTTGAAATGAATGGCTAACAACATTGCATTGTTGTTATTATAGTCAATAGTCATAGGACATAATCCTACGATTGAAGTGAATGTTGGAACTAACGAATGTCAGGGGTGACATTACTTGTTTGTTCACATTTTGTTGCGTATATGCATGGTCATTAGTAGCTGTTATTTTACTCAACAGTACAAGTTGTACAACTTCCACAAACAGTGTATGTCCATGTTCCACTAAATACACACTACGACGTTCCCCAAATTTCCTAGGTCATTTTCACAGGCTTCAAGAGAAGCAACTTTTCTTTAAAAATAAATGTATACCAATATGCTCTGCATATGAACACAGTAAATTATGCGTCGTATCTGTTAAAAATAAATGGTAAGTAATTTCTAAATAATACCTCTAAGGCAAAATGTTCGTGTAATGTTGCGATGTTCACTTGTTCAGAATTCATTAAAAATTGAGCAAAAAATTGCTTTTTGCATGATCTGTACCAACAAACTAATAAAACCCAAGACAAGTTTTCCTGGTAATGGCACATGCGCCAAATCACCAATAATACAAAATTAGCATTTTCGGCAAAAGACTATTCTTTAATTGTACGTTGTACCTAATGCCCTTCCAAAACATTAGATTTTGCCTAGAATGTTATTTCTAGGAAAATCCATAAATATGCATAAACCAAACAAATTATTTGATTGAGATTCTATTGCGTAATTCTATTTTTTCGAGCTGATTATTAATAAACAATTTAAACAATAATATTTTTATTGTAATTATAGTATAGCCATTACATAAAAAGACAAATACAGCTAGCATTAAATATTAAATTACATACATATAAGTAGGAAAGTAATAAGTAAAAATGTTTTGTATGTAGATATATTATCACAGACAGATCATCTACAACTACAACTCCAACAATAATGAATAACATCAAAGAACAATAAAAAATGAGTTTGCTCCACAGACCATTATTCTACGATTATGGTCAGTCAAAGTGCCTGGACGCTGGTCCCACGAAAGACAAGAGCACAGGTAAGAAAATGAGACCATGTGCTGCTCCGATCAATACCATTCCAAGATACATTCTGAAATAAAACACTTTGAAAATTTGGGATTTTGCAAAGGCCAGTACAACGATCCCAGCAAATTTTGTTAGCGTGATTCCCGACAGCACGGATATGCCCATGTTGACCAAACTATCATTAGCTCGTGCAAGCCGGCCCTTTTCTTTAGAGACGGTGAAATGATGAATTATGTGCGTGCAAAACTCTGTTGCGATTCCCACAGACTAAAACAATCAAAGTAAAACATTAGCATTTCCTTTTTTTCTCAAAGTCAAAGTCAATACACAAGATTGAAACTATTATCATATTAGTACAAATACCAACCATCACTAAATTCACAAGAGACACCGCATTCAAGGAAATATCCCAAAAGTACATCAACCCCACCAGATCGGTAACAATCATGAAAATAGTTAGTAGGATTACGAGGGCAGAGCCAATGTTGAATCCCGTGAGAATAAATGAAATGATGAAGATTGTACCGAAGCTTATCCCTAAGGAGGTCGCAGTGTCCTTCCAAGCGGTTAAGTATTGTTCGTAGTAAACATAAAATACGGAGTAAGGAAACACTTCATGTTCCGTTGATTTTAAAGCTAAAAAGAAATTTTAAAAAATGCTGCTGAATAACTATGCTCACTAATCTCCAGAGTTTAATATGTAGTTGTAACTGCTTTGCACTAGTTTCTATAATTTCTAACTAACCTGTATTCAACGTTTTTGTAATGTTGTCTCCAATGATTCTTGCCTCTTCCATAGCTTCTGTGTAGTCCCTCGATGTTTTTAAAATGGAATGATACGTCATAAAATAACTGGCTGTGGGGAACGACATGCCTGTCTTAGGGTCCTTATTATATCTAACTCCATCACCATATGCTGCATGTCCTGCTTTCGCACAATCTTCGGTTGGATTATCTTTTAAAAAGAAATCCAAGTATTTTTCAAACATTTCACCGTGTATCGATGAGCCATTCAGTTCTAGTCGAAGAAAACATTGCTGACAGTTGCTGGAATCATTGAAATCAAATCCATAAACATAACATTCAGTAATTTTCATTTATAAAATTACTTTAAACTTTAAAATGTTTCTTACGAGCTACTGGAACAAAATTCGCCAGTTTTGTTGTCAAACTTGCAGCAATCATCAGTATTTGCCCAGTCTATATAATCATCAACCCAACTGGCTGCTGGTTTTGCAATATACGTTCTATTGGCTCGTTTACTCGCACTGAATATTTGAGAAGCCAAGCTGTACGGATCATTACCAGCTCTAATGCGTTCCTGAGTCTCCAAATCTGTGTAATTTATTCCTGTTCCTTTCACCACAAAATATACTGGCGGTCCAATAGATAGGTAGTCAAACATAGCATGGAAATATTTAAGTACATGGGAGTCATCGGGCATAGAAATTTCTTGCTCAAGACCTACAGAGATTCTTGGAGTGACTCCAATGGAGAGACAGAACCATGCAAAGAATGCAATGATGACAACAAGTCTAACAGGGAATTGGAGAAGGAATGGGGCATAGTAAGATTCAAGTAGTTTGTAAGGGATGCTTTTCTTTTTTTCAGCACTTTTAGGTTGAACAGATTTGGACTTTCCACTAAAATTACAAAATATGTCAATTAATTATTAAAAGTTAGCCAAATGTCGAGGCTTCCATAAAAAATATCTCTTACCAGCAAAAAATATCATAGCGGCCACTCTCCTGTCTGCCAATGTCCCACGAGAGGAACGCAATAAAACAAGTGAATTGCAAAATAAAGTTGAAAAACAATGCCATACCGGCATACAATGCAAACGCTCTAACAGCAGGCATCCCCGATAATCCTCCGAGAAAAAATGATACCGAATCGGTGACAGAATTTAGCAGCATGGAAGGTGCCACTTCTCCAACGACGCGACCAATATGCTCAGCCTTTGTTTCCCCAGGCATTCTTGTACTTCTTTGATAGGTTTGCACCATAATAAAGATGTTATCCACTCCTACAGCCAGTACAAGGAATGGTATAACTTCAATGATAATTAATGTAGCTGAAAGACCAACATAGCCGAAGAATCCTACTGCAGCTGCTACTGAGCCAAGAACAATGGCCACTCCAAAAATTCCAACGAGAATTTTACTATCAACCTAAAGCATTTAACACATTAAAACATAATTGAGTGAACATTTTCAATAACGACGGGCATACGACCATATTTTAAGTAAAGTATGCATTGAAATTACAAATATTCTCGACCAAGAGTCAGCTTCTCCAAGGGCTATTGTAATGTAGACAAACATCAGCAGATAAGAAACGGAAACAGTCAAAACCTCTCCTTTGCTCGCCCTTTCGAGTTCATCTTCAATGCTTCTTTCTGCCGAAAATGCAATATCCATATAAGAAGGATTATCCTCTTCGATGTACTTTTTCATATATTCCACATAAGCCTTCTCCCAATTTTTTGCTGGCTTCTGTAGCTCTTTGTCTATGTGATTATTGACAATAAAGGTCAGTACTGCAGTGTTGGCATGCTGGTAAGGCTTATCCAAAAGGGACTCTCCTGAAAAAGCGAAAAGTCAATTTAGAATGTACATTACTTGAGTACAAAGTTTTTGATGCAATTAGTTTAAAATAAAAATGCTGACCAGGCTTCATAAATCCTCCCAGTGCCACTGCAGGATCAACGATTCCGCCATATCTAGGCTGACAACTTACAGTCAAATCCAAACCAGTTTTAATTGCACCAGGATTTCTTATGCAGTAAAGGAAATGGTCAAGATAATTAATTGTTGCGTTTGTATTCGGTTCCTGTGCAGTCATTTCAATATTTCTCGCTGTACTCTGCCAATATTCTAGATAGCTGAATACAGAACAGTTGGAGTTATCCGGGGCAAGTGGTTTAAAACAGATATCCTCATACTTTTCTCCTTCTTCACCTACAACCTCGTTTATAATACGCTCTTGGAGATCCAATAACGCATACATAAATCTCTTGTTTAGAATCGGTCCAAATGTTTCATTCATTATAGCGGTGTTGTGGGTAACGTTTGGCAAATTTTTCGCTGTGACAATAATCTGTTCATTTCTATAGAATGGAACAAAATTCTGGTCAAAGTAGTCCTTTTCTATTCTGCTACGAGATGTGGGAGACGCCCAAAGTTCAACAGGATCTATTGTAATTTTGAGGAAAACTATGCCGCAGGAAAGGGCGGCGGTGATCAGGATCCCAGGTATCAAAATGGTGGCTGGGTGTTCAGCACAACCTTGACCGACAGTTTGAAAGAAACGATTTAGCTTTCTTTCTGTACGTTGACCAAGCCTCAAAAGCGGTCCTGGATTTTTTGGAATTCCTCCTTTTTCTAATTAGAAAGTTTTATTAAATTATTTCAATCTTATTTTAAGTAGCTTATCAAGGATCTGACATTTTCATCATATACACCAACCTGTCGTCACCAATTTATTCTTGGCCCGCCTAATTACCCACGCATATCCAATTAATCCAATAATGACTACACTGCCAGCAATGAACACCATTATCATCACGAAGAATACTCCGAAAAGTTTGCCGATTTTCCAATCGGTAATATACGTTTTCTCTGGAAGATCTGGTGCTGCGGGACAGCTGCCTTCACAGTCAACACAGGAGCAGGGGTTGTCACCAGGCTGGAAGTTTTAAAAATATTTTGTATAGTATGCATGTTATGTAATTTAAAATGCTTTACTTCAAAACTTTTAAGACTTTACCCTTGCTTTGTCACAAGAATAAGTGATGCCATCAAATCCGGTAATGTTTCTATCCTCCTCATTTGAGTTATTAGGGTATCTAAAATGAATTTGAAACGGAGCATAGCCGTTTCCGATGCTGCCCATGTAGCCAAACCACTTTTCAGGACTACATCCTAATGAACCGGCACCTCCACAAAGGAAATCCATAGCAGGTGTATTAGCAGATCCCATCACAATATCCTTACAACTTTCATACGTTCTTCGAGCATATCGTTCCGTGTAGTAGAGTGCCAATTCTCGAACCATTTGAGGTCGGAGTGGTGATGTCGGGTCGGATTCGTTATAGCCTGGAGTAGGCTCGATTTTATGTGGACGTTGAAAATATATTTGATAGGGGGAACAGGCAAGCTCACAGAATACCTCTCGGAAATTTCTCCAGCATGAGGGGCAACGTGCGATAATCCCCCTTGCCATTACAATTTGTCCAGATAACTCTGAAATTTGTTCTGCTGCACAGCAGAGCTTATACCCTCCACCTGGCTCCTCCCCGTAGCTGTCCAGTGTGTCAGCACAGAACTCTCTGAGTTGTTCTATGGCGGTTTGGTTATCGAGGAGTTGGGGACTGTTGTCTTCATGATCTTCAATCAGGCAATTGAGAGCTCTTGGGCCATTTATGGTGTCATACCGAAGACATATGCCTCCCATCATACAACCAGGCTCCAAATGCCTTACGTTATCTGGCCATTCCCCTTCTTGTGATAGAGACTGTAATTTTATAATTGTAAGTATATAAGCGTTTTAAATTTATTTTTCAGCAAGACGACTTTGTAAAAATGTTAATGAGGACAACTTACAAGGTGAATCTTAGCTATAAGTACTATAAAAACTATTAAATGTTTCTGATATGCCATCTTAACTTAAAGAATTATATAATTGTAAAGTAATAATTTAAACACTAAAATTTAAGTAAAAAATGTAAGACTTAATCGAGCATAGCTAATCTACCCCGAGCTCCAATCAATCGTTAATCATTAGTGAACGCAAGATGACTAAAATGAAAATGGAATATTCTCGTGATTAAATCACTGGCATGACTCGTTGCCCATTAATGTTATAGTTTAAATGCTGGAGTTTCCACACCTGTTAAGGAGCCAAGTGTGTCAATTTAATCTATCAATACACCTGCTCACAGGCGCAGGTGTCTTGTCTTATCTTTCATTTATTGTCACAAAATGTAAATTTTACTGTATATGATGACCTTATATCTACCTGGAATCTGGACTATCAAGCCAAATCACGCATCATGGGTTATCGTAATGATAAATGCTCCAGAACTTATAAATGCATGTAATATTTTACTAAACGTAGTAAGCATGATGAAGGTCTTCTCCTGGTCACTTTCCAAGTGATGATCAAAGCAATAAAAACTTGACATCTTCATTCATTTCCCCTCAACAGGATACACATATCTGAACAACAAAGCGTTGAGTTTAAGCTTATCTAATTCCAATCCAGTACCTAGTACCCACCTGAACCTGCACAATATCACACCTGTGCTTCATTGAATGTTTTTATAAATTTCATATATATTATTATTAGTTTTATGGAATCAACATGTTGGTTTGTCATCATTTATATGCTGATTGACACATTATACATTAAATTAATTTGCTGGTATGCGAAAGCGTTCCAATAATGCAGCCATTACAAGAAAGTCAACAGCTACTTAATGGTTACGATTTGCACAGTAATAATAATATAATCAAAATTGTTTATCATTCAAATAAAAAAATTAAATTTTACCATGCAAGTGGAACATGCAACATACAAGCATAAACATGCATCATTGTGGATAAGAGAAGAAGTATCAAGTCCCATGCACCTGTTCCGCAAAGTTCTCATCAAGGCAATTAGCAAAGAGCAAAGACAAATATATAACATTCGACATAACGTAGTTTTAACCAGTTGTTTATTTATGATAAGATGATACACCTGCTAAATGAACCTCTCCAGA
>JAQFYG010001416.1:0-19058 GCA_034694325.1 Entomobrya corticalis | reverse complement strand
GATAACTTTACTAAGAGAAAAAGCAATTAACTGGTACTTACATTTTTACATAAAACACAAGAAACATACAAATCAATCAGTAACTAATATTAAAATTTAAACACACAGTGCACATCATTGAAACTACTATGGAAATGATATCGTCATGGTCGCCAAAAAGGAATGGAAAAGTACCAAACAGTCTATCTGTTCAGTACCGACGCCCTTGAACGTAATTAATAATGTTGGTATAGTATAAATAAATCACTTTTCCCTGTATAATAGCTCACTTTTCTAAAATTGATAATAAACGGATTTTAGATAAAAAACTCAAATTTCAGGGAACAAAGATGGTTCATTCAGGGAACAAAAAAATATTGCCATGTTAATAAAGTAAGCTATTCTTAATTTTTTTAACTTTTAAATTTTGGCTTAAATGTGTTATTTTGATGATAGCTTTAGTCAATGAAGCAGGCTTCAAACATCTTAATTACAGTGTGCAGTTTACAAATATCCCGAGAATTATCATATCCTTATCATTAGCATCCGGTGTAACGTCTAGTTCTATTCAATTAGTAATTTCTGTCGCGTTTGTATTTTCCATTTTCTAAAAAAGTTGCATGGATACCTGTTTTTTTAGCGTTTTTTATCCCAACATTAAAAAAAAAATTCTGAAGTGATTGTCATTACCAAATGGAAAGTGCGAGTATATAAGCAGTAACTCTGCAAATTAAAGGAAAACTTTTGAAGTTTTCCAGTGTTGTTTGTATTTAAAACAATTTAGGAGTTCAAAATTATTAAACCTTCAATTCGTAACATCTAATAATTAATTTAGTTTCATTGTATTTTTTGCATTTTGATATTTTGCTACACTTAGCAGGAAATAGGATAATCTGTTTGTTATGGAGACAGGGATGTGACTGTTTGAAAAATCAGGTGACGTGCAACGTACTCAATTTAACTAAACTGCTTACTACTTACTGATTTTTACTTTTGCTTTCCAGTTTATAAACAGAAAAAAAGCTATTAATGAGCAAAGGAAAAAAAGCATTTATCTATTTTGTTTTTAACTTGAGGACACGACTATGTATTTAGCGACCAGCTACTAACTATTAATGATCTTTGCTTGGCAAATCTGATTACATACAAAAATGATTTACATATTTTAAAATCAAGATATTTGTGAATTTAAATGAGCAAATCCACAAAAATACTAACAAGTAAGTCCCATGCATTATGGAAGATAAACAATTTTTTTAGATGAATCTGATATATTCCAAAATTCCAATTTTGCAGAAAAGAAGAAAGTCCAATAGTCTTACTAAAGCAATGTTGTTTTACATGCAAAAACGTTTTTGTTAGGACGTAATGTCGCTTAATTTGAATTCTCTCAAATACTCAGCTCTTACTTCCGTTCCGGTGGGCCATAACGTTTTTAGAAAAGCTCGTACAGGAAACATCGACTTCGCCTATTTCAAACTTTGTTTTTAAAGTATTATCATTAAATGTAATGTACCTTTTTAAATATTTTTTTTCAAATACAATATTTTATTAGATATAATTATTTTACTTTCTACTTTCTATAATTCATCCGTCTTATTCCCGCAAGATAAATAAGGGAAAATATTTTCGTTCCCTGAAAAAAGACTCATTCTTTCCTGAGTTTTGTGATTTATCTTCCCTTAACGGGTTAATTATCATATGCATGTAAAAGTGAGTCATTTAACAGGGAAAAGTGAGTTATTATTCAAAAAATGTTCATTTTAATTTTTGTTGAGAGCCATATTTGCACACTGCTATGCCGGGCATCCGGCATGGCAGGAAGCATATCCACCGGAAGATGATTTCATCCATGTGCGGATGGATGAATTCCATCTTCTTTCATCTTCCAGCGTCTGTCACTGCCGCCAATAAAACAGTACAGTCTTGTATAACCAACTTATACGCTGCGTCTGCATGAATGTGACAAAAGAATGTTGCAAATTTTAATAAACAAGTGGTGGAGGGAAGCACACAAAGACGGTAATTTGGATCGCTCGTATCACCAATGTCATATTTCACAACAAACGGTTTGTCTCGATCAGAAGGAACATTCATGTTTGCTTTGCACCAGACAATGACAATTCCAATGTCTTTCTCTATGACATTTTGAAACACTTTCCTACCGTTTCTTATAAAAAATTACAGACTTTTTTCTTGGCTGATTCTTGCACTTGTTTAGCTCGGAAGGTAATCAATATATGTTGTTCGGAGCTGTTACTCCACGTTTTAGACAATCTAATATCAGCGTCCTTTGCTCATTAGTCAGAGCAAAATCAAACGTACGATGATTTGCATGGTCAACTCTATTTGTAGTAAGGAAGGAGACTCCATTCCCCAGGAAGTTTTTCTTGATTTTTGCTGGACACGAGTTATTATCTCCGTACGTACAATAGTAATCCCGATATCATCCATTCATTTGTTGGAATAATAATAAATAATAATAATAAATAATGTAAACTTCGTTTTCCGATAGTATTTGTCGGTTGGTTTGCTAATATACACACCAATAATGTTTAGTTTTTAGTAAAATGCACGCATTAAACTAAACGTCATTCTCAGACAATAGGATATTGTTCGTTTCTGCTACATATTACCATGGTGAATTAAAAATACAGGCAATAAATTTCAACCGGCATCGATATTCTTCAACAAAGTGTTCGTTTTATGCCATATTTTATTTTTATACCAGTAAAGTTTTTTTAAATGTGATTAACTCTAAATAGTTTAAAATTAAACAATTACTTTTCAGGTTTATTTTAAGTAATTGTACTTTGAAGCACTACGTCAACATAATTCAACCTTTTACTTGTGTTTACTATGAAACTAGAAATGGCCTTAGACAATTAACATAGACTTGCAATATGTAAGAAGTTAGCCGCAGTAAATGGGTCAAAATTAGCCGTCAAATGACACCGTTTTCGACGTAAAAATGGTAAACGTTCTTTTAGTAATCACTTTAAATATTTTCTTTCAGGATACAACTGACAAAGTTTTCTTTCTCATGACTTTTAATTGAAGAAAGCACTTGAACCTTTGGCCATATTATCTGCATCAACATAATGATCATCACCATTTTCATTTTGGCAGCATTCATGGCATATTTTGTTTTTTCAAACTATCTCGTATGTACTGAGAACTCGTTTTATTACATCTTTCGAAGAAAAATACATAAGTAATTATAACGAGATTGCTTTACCTAAACTTGAGAAACATTCAAATATTTCTAATAGAAGCAGTGACAAAACACACAAAGACCATTATCGTCAGTAGCAAAACACACTGAATATATTTCGCCAAAAGGACCATTATGTCAAACATCTCTACTTGGGTACTTTTGCTTTTCATGTCACTTTATGTATTGTCTTCACAGGTAAAGCACTCAATATGTCAGTGACAAACCCGCTGAAACTGGGAGTACTTTCAACTTCTTTAGGTGTTTCAACTCTAAAAAGTATACTTGTACTGATTCGTATAAAACAGCAAAGTGCAAATGTAAGCATTAAAACATAATGATGCCACTCCCAATTTTAGAGAAAAATCAAATAATCAAAAAACGAATTGATATTATCTAAATAATATTAAGATCTGCGTCCTTCTATTTTTTCAGGTTGATACATTATTTTACTTTTCTTATCTTAATTTCTTTAATATTCATTAGTTCAATGCTTAAAACTTTTACCAGAATATTAAATCAAGTAAAAGTAAAATATCATGCAAGAAAATATTTGTTTAAAAATTATTTTAAATAAATGTAAACATATTTAAAAGTTGAAAACTTTGGAGTGGGCAATCAAATTCAAAATCAAAATAAATATGCGATTAAAGTAAACTTTGCTGCGCACTGCAGCCACTTAACATTTTAAGGGCTTTAACAATTCGAATTAATATCGCAGGTCAATCGAGGTAGATAAGGTGCGATGTTAGAAAATGGAATTCTCCAAGACAGGTAACACATACCGAGAATAAATTGGTAATTGTCCATTATTATTACAGAATATACTTAAGATTGACCTCTACCGACTGAGATCAATTGCGCTATCATGTCACGTACTATTGTAAATTGTTCTGGATAAAAATTTATTCCGTCATCGAAACGAAAGGTAGATGAATAGCTTGGTTTAGCTTTTTCCTCTCATTCCGGGTATTTGGCTAAACTATTGCTCCTCCAAAAGCGTTATAAAAGATGCTTCAGAAAACCAAAAAAGTAATAGATTTTATGTGGTACCAAAATATTAGCAAAATTTTCATTGATTACATCCCAGCTGAAAACACAGGGTCTTCTGACACTTTTCAAAATATATTTGTCTGGTTCCGTAAAATGTAGCTTGACACAGTTAAGTTTTTTTAAGCGCAGGCTGGGACCAGTCGATGTAAGATAATTGGAGGAACCTGAATGTCCAATATTTTCCGTTGTAGACATTCCGTGTCATCGTAATTTTAGCGGTAGCCTACGTCACAAGTAATCATGTGTTATGGCTGCGTTGCAGATGTCAAAAATGAATTACAAAAATTTTATAAATCAACGCAAAAAACGAATTGGAGAAAAGTCAAATTGGACAATTTAGTGGCATCCAAATAAGTATATTCACTTTAGTAAACAAACTTTCATTTTAACCATGCCATCTGTCAATAAATGTTTTCTTCTGTAAATTGGTTTTGTCTTTCCCATTTGCCTTTATTTCTGTATGAACTTTGCCAGCGAACAACACCAAATACGTAGAGACATCATCTGCGGGAAGATATTACAACTATTTCAGATTATTTTTCATCCATTGTACCGAGTAAAGCTCCTCATTTTTCCGGCTTATTAGCTCTTCATTAGTTATGTGGGCATTTTGTAATCCACAAGATTTACAGTTGTTACTCCAGCAAAAAATATACTCAGGACAAAAAATATATGATTTAAATTGATTGATCATATTACTTATTAAGAAGTTAATTAACATTTTCTTTTTCAAGTTCTTCAATCAACACCCAATAAAATTATCAATAAACAATTGTACTTTACTAATTGTATCATTAAGTTAACAACAGCGATGGTGGCAGACTTTTATGTGGTTTGAATGAAACATGATGTCATTCCTGATTACTTTCTTAATTTCTTTCTCGTTAAACTTTGTATGTTCATTTCTTAGCGTTAGAAAATATATGAAAATATAAGTTAGAAGCCAGTAGGCGGACGTACTAGTTTTGAGAAAATTATTGTTTTTTTTTCGAAAACAAAAGCTTGTAATGAAAAAACACAAACCAGCTGTGCTCCCCAAGTATGTTTCACATTTTACAGTAATTTATAACTTTTAATTTGTAAAAATAAAACACAAAATGATAATAAAAGTGTTCCGCGTATTCATTAAAAAACTAAGTTGCTCTGTAAAAGATGGTACTAGAAAAATAGGATCAAATGCAAGGAATAGAAAAACTAAAAAGTAATATAAAAGGTAACCTTTCGTGTCGGTGGATTAGAAGTTACAATCACAAAACCTTTCCGTACAAAATAGTAACCGCGTCGTCGCTAATTTTGTGAACACTCCCAAGTGTCCCTTGAAATGAAGCATGAGTGCAAAACTATAAAACTACTTACAAATGGCCACCCGAAAGAAATAAAATATGAAAGTAACTGAATATAGTAAGTACTTTGAATAGTTTTACGATAAATACGACGTCGTGTAAAAGTAATGCTTCATTTTGGGAATTTCTGGTATTATTTTTTAATTGTGGAATGGCTCTATAATCTAAATTAACAATTTAATCTGTAGTGTTACTTTGGTAATTAACTACTAAGTTTTATATAATGTCGTTTGTGTGATTCTAATTGTAAAATAGTTTCAATTAGTTGTCCCATTTAAGCTCATTTAATCAGGACAGCAACAGCAGCGTTCATGTTAAACCAATTAAGTGTGCTTAATTGATGTAAATATTGGCTTTTGAGTAAAAAATTTCTAAGTAAACATTCACGTACTTGTGAGGAGCAAATGTAGCGAAAAGATACAAAAGGCTTTTGAATAAGTTATAAATTTGCAATATCGATTTTTAGACATTTATTTGTGTTATATTTTATAAAAAGTCAAAATTTGTATATTTGATGCATAGCAAAGCCGCGCTGCCGTTTATTATTTTTTCAAAAACGAAGGTATCGTATATTTGGACAGATATGTTTCGGCTGGTTCCAGATTCATGAGCAACAAAAAGGCGTTATTAACAAATTAGTTAGAAATTTAAAAAATAATAAAAAAAGTTTTGAAAGAAAGAAATTCAAAGGGCTGAGTACTTTTGCAGACTAGTGAATATCCTAATCGCGTTGTCCTGCAGACCAAACCCAAAAGCCTGTGCCGGCTTAGAAAAAGTATGTTATTATTGAAAAGTAAAAACCGCGTTAACCGCTATCCCAATGTAAATGATGATCTTGTATCTTTCCGGTCGAGTGCTTTTTCTCCAAAGGAAAAGTAACACTTATCAAAAGATGAATTCTGCACATTAAGGTATGGCGGTGTCTTTTTTTTATCTATTTCTTCTCCAGACAGACAAAATGACTTTCTTGGTGGAAAAAAGCCATGAAGCTTAACAATCAGTCGTGTCCCATCCATCTCACCACAGAAGGGCGAACCATCATTTGTGCAAAGTGTTCTTTTATTTATTAACAAATTTGTATAAAATAAAACATTTGCTAGTTAACACTAGGACGGAACAATTTAAATGTGCGCATTACTTTTTAATTTTATAATGCCTAAATTTTAAATTTAAAGTTTGTATTTGGGAAAAATATTGACCGCAAACTTTTAAAACCTCAGCACGCAAAGTCAGTAGGCACGTTAAATATCGTGGGTGAACTTGGCTAGTTATTCATATGAATTGGTCATTTTCCTAATGAAAGCCATGATTCGAGGACCGTTAAACAGCTGCAGTAGGTTCTATCTGATGCTTAGTAAAAAGCTTTTGTTCTGTCCTGTTGCCTTCATCACAAACCTCAAAAGAGCGTTTATCATGTCAAAATGGTGTAAAAGTAAAGTTGTAGTCAACAAAATAATAAAAGGTAAATCTAGACAAAAAACATGAACGCGTATAACTTAATCTTTTATGAACTTTTTTTATCAGTATATTAACCCCAAAGAAACTTTTTTGGATAAAAAATAAAACTGTAGATTAGTATAGCATAAAATGCGTAACTAAAATGGTGTAACTTGTATGGTTGGTTTAACTGTTGGGAAAAGTTATTCATATTTAACACAGTTCTTGGCCTATCTTCCGCTTTATCACAAGATTTCACGAAAGTTATCAGGGGTTAGGCTGAATATCCGGGCTTTAATCAAGATATCCAGGTACCATAGTCAATCAGATTTGGTCCACGAGCCGCTTGCTCTCGAAACCCGATGGTCCTGCACACAGTGAAACGCACCGCTACTCCAACAACAATAATTAATAATTGTATGAATTACCGCTGTAGCCGGAACTGAAGAAACAGATTCTTTTCACGACAGACAACTGGTACAGGAAACGATCTGGCCACTGGTACTATCACCGGTCAAGGCTCCTCCCACTTCCTATGGTCGTTGAAGGTAATGATGACAGCGTCTTTACTCTCCTCCTATTTCACGAAGGTCAGCGGCTAGGGCAAGTTGATCTTGGAGAAGCTAATTGCTTTGTGACTGATGAGAAATTAATGACGTCGATTATCACCCTCGAATGTATTAAACAATAACTGTGGTTTTATTCTCGTGACAATTAACTTAAACTTTAAACAACTGTCAATCTACTACAAATTAAATATATGTTGTGACTGGAGTCAACTGATTGATTCCAGCTCACTGATCAAATCAATACAATAATTAAATGGAATAATTAATAACTGTCAATTCCCTTATTTCCTGATGGAATCTCTATTCCTCTTCATCTCCCAATTCAATCTCTACTTGTTCTCATTGTGGATGTCCTATTTTTCGTGTGTTGAATGTTTAATGTCTTATTGAGGCATGGGATGCCTGCTGGAGCTGTTCATATTTCGTGAACGCGAATGAGTTGAGTGCTCGGAGCACTTCACTCTGAGCTTAAAGATGTCGCTATGGGTCTCTGGTCGTAACAAAGTTGTAAATAACGTAGTGGAATAGACACTTCCTACAGGACAATAATATTCTTTTCTGCCATATTCATTTAGAAAGGCTATGCGAAAGTAGCAAAAACTAAAAATAATATAAGGAACTACTAGGCGAAAAGTTTTCAAAACGTTTCTAAAAACCCGTTGGAGGGATCGTGTAAGCGTCTACTAATTTTTCTACAATCAATCTTACAACACAATTGAGCAGCCATAGGTAGTACCTTATGTTAATGCATATACAATTTTACTTTTATAAAAATTAAGTGGCGTGCCAGTTATTACTCTGCAGTTACTTATGTTAGTGGTATTTGCAAGTATTTTTGCAGTCATCGATTTTGCTTTGTTTAAATTTACAATTTGGAAAATACGAAAGTAAGTATTCATAATATTGTACGAATGCGAAAAAATCTTTTGTTTAGCTTTTTTTAGAAAATTATTGTTAAACCGGAAATATCTTACTGAATGTTTAGTCACAGTCCTAAAAGCACAAGAACTTTGGTGTTATTATTTTAAAATCCCAAAGTGCAGATTAAGTACTGTGCTAAATTTTGTTAAGTTTTTCCTTAAACTTTTGACATATATGAATATTAATTTAAGTGTTTTGATTAATTATCAAGCTATATATTTTAAATAAATCTATATATTTTACACTTTATGTTCATCACCTCAAATGAGCTACCGTACATCATCAACAATAAAATCATACCCACGAGCATTTGCAATCGTAATATGCAGCTATCTCAAAATTTACGATTGCGTTAAGTATTTCAACCTACTTACCTACTATAACGAGTTTAGAGAATATTTCTTTATATTAATATATGCTGACAGCTTTTGACTACTTGCTCTAGTATTCAAGTAGTAGGAACTGTTACTAATGGTCATAGTCAAATGAGCTTGACTACAAACTATGTGAACAAATTGGTTAAACAAAGAGGAATTTATCACTATATTATCATTTATTTATCATTATATTTATATATAATATTCAAAGACGTTTGTATTTTTATCGAAATTGACAATGAATCAACTCATGAGAAAGAAATGGGACTGACAAATGAAACGGAAGAAATTAATAAAAGATTTATTTCATTCTGGGTCCCTTACAGTTTCGTTCAAACAAAATTTAATGTAAAATTCCCTGATGAGGATCTGAGGACAGATCGAAACGTTGGGTGACTTTATTAAAAAAGTTAAAATTTACACTCGTCGCTTTCCATTTTCATTAATCAATTTAAAATGTAATCCGAGTGGAAAATCATAATTAAAAACCAACAACAGCCTGGAACTGTTAAATATCTCAAATCATTTGAAAAGTTAACAACTACTTTAGCCACATTATATTGTACTTTAACATTTCTCAAGGAATGCAGAGACCAAAACATCACCCCAAAAGGATTACAAATCAATCTTTCAAGATACATTATCGGACCACACACTAGCAAAGCCATCGTAGAAGCGGAAAAATTACTCATAGTCGGCCAAATCAGAGACATTAGATCAAATATTCATATTACTAAAACCAAGAATCAAAATACCCAAGATAATTAAGCAAACTGTATTAGTAAAGACCTACTAGAATCATCAAAATCAGAAATGAGAAGACATCTAGAATTCATCAAATCCAGACAGGAATCTCATCTGAAATCAAAATTCAATCAACTTAACCCACCAAAACCTCATTATAATAATAAAAAAGAACAAGTGGACAACATCATCAATATCGCTGATTACCCCCTTACCGAAGATCAACGGGAAGCACTCAGCAAAGGACTTAATTTCTGTTATGGACTCAATAAAACAACGGATGGGATAACAGATACCATCATCACTTTCGAAAGTTCCCATGAAATGAATGACACAGAGAGTCAACCATTACCAGAAAAGATAAAAGATGATTTAAGAGATGCTTTCAAGCATAATATTACAACATATCTTCAAAAACAAACAATGATAAACGAAACCACTCAACGATACCGTAGGATCATGCTAGATTTACGAAAAGAAAAGGATATTTGCATAATGAAAGCGGACAAAGGCAACAGCACTGTAATCATGAATCGTTGTGCACATGAAAATAAAATTACGGATTTGATAACAAATGGCCCTTACCGTAAATCAAAAGATAGGACCAATGAATACAAAGGAAAAGTTAAAACTTTATGTACAAAATTAGAAAAACAAGGCAAGATTACTACCGATAATCTCAAGAAACTTACAAGCCAAAATACCAGAGCGCCAGTATTCTACGGAGCTCCAAATGTACACAAAAATAATTGTCCTTTGCGGCCCATCGTATCATCATATAATTCTCCAACCCAACCACTGAGCAGGTATCTACATGACATCATCAAACCTCTGGTTAGAAATACTGAATACGCTGTGAAGAATAGTTCTGAAATGGTAGATGATTTAAGCACACAAAAACTAATAAGAGGAGAAATATTAGTCTCCTTTGACGCCAAAAGTTTGTTCACAAGCATACCAATCAATGAGACTCTGAAATATCTGAAAGAAATGTTATTAGCAGACCACACACTTCATGAGCGAACAAAATTACACGTGGACGACATAGTTGAAGGAGTGAAAACATGCCTAACATGCACTTATTTCAAATGGAAGGACATTTTTTACGAACACTTGGATGGAGTTGCAATGGGAAACCCTCTATCTACAGTTATGGCAGATATATTCATGAAGAAATTAGAAAGCAAGATAATTAAAAACAACAAGCTAATTAAATTGCATAGAAGATATGTTGACGACTTGTTTGTTATTACAAGAGCCAGACATATTAAAAAGATTCAAGACCAGCTCAACTCTTTTCACTGCAATGTCCAATTAACATTTAAAGAAGAGGAAAATAAAACTTTACCTTTTCTGGACATTTTAATCATGAAGCAACAAAACGGAGCACTAAAATTTAAAATATGTCGCAAGAAAACTCTTACAGATGAATACTTAGACTATGAATCAGTATATCCACGTGCACACAAGGTCACTGTAATAAACACACTGATTCAACGAGCTCCCAAGATATGCAGCCCAGAGTTCCTGCAAGCAAAAATAGAACACGTACAAAATGCCACCATCTTTAAAAATAACTACCTAAAAACCTGGGTACAAAATCAAACAAGAAGAATTATAAGAAATTTTCGAAACAGCAGCAAGCCAGCTAGCATTGCACAAAGTCAAGAAAAACCACAAGTAATTCTACCGTATGTTAAAGGACTAACTGAATCGACTGCTCGAATAATAAACCGAAAATTAGGTAGTCCTATTGGTTATATCCCATTCCAAAGGATGTCTGACATCCTTACAACACACAAAGACAAAACAATCTGTAAAAAATGTGGAGTCTACACGATAAAATGCAAGTGCGGTAATTCCTACATCGGTCAAACTGGTGACTTAAAAAGAAGGATATACGAGCACAAACACCACACACAAACTGCAAATATTGAACAATCAGCGATAGCTCAACACATATGGAAACTTAAAGATAAAGATCATGAAATAGAATGGAACAACATTCAACTATTGGAACAAGAAACCAGTGAATACAGAAGAAAAATCAAGGAATCAAATTCCATTCAGAAAGCCCAACGCCAACAAATAACACTTTTAAATACGAAAGATGAAATACCGAGCAACAAACTTCCTGTTTGTTATACCGAGATTATGGATCAAGTATATAAATGGTAGCAATCCCCGTGGACTATGGATACTGAACTCAAATTTATAGAATTAGATGAATATAATTATATATTTATATATTTTATGGCTACATAGTTTACAACTTTTCAATTTTAATATGTTAATTGTCAATCTAATTAATTTAAAATCCCCTGATGGGGATCTGAGGACAGATCAAAACGTTGGGTCGCTTTATTAAAAAAAGTTAAAATTTACACTCGTCGTTTTCCATTTTCATTAATCAACTTAAAATTTTAGTGAATATAAGGATAAGGGAAAAAGGAAAAGCCAATAACTTGGTTAACTATTCTTGCCATTTGCCCTACTACAAAATTAGCTTTGAAAGCAGTAGATTCAAAACAGCTGGCTTAACTTTGATTCATCTTATTTAAAGAAAATACGTTTTCATCCATAAAACTCATTGCCCAATTATAGCATTAGTGATTGAGTCTTTGTATTTGAAGTTATTTCGTTTATCTTCCGTGATCTGTGTTTGTTTAGCAACATCTGCTTTTCGATTTATCAAGAATTCAGACTAGAGATTGTTTTATGGCGTAAAAATACATTAAACGAATTGATTCAGTAAAATATAAATTAAATCTGCATTGGATATTAAAAACCTAAAAACAAACAAATACATATTCTTCTTAAAAAGATCATTTGAGAATATATTTATGCCGATATTTCTTTCACCAGGAATTATTTTAAAAAAGATTAGGCTTATTCTTTGCATAGAAGAATAAACTGTCCAAAAAATAAAAAGAACCATTTTGAAGATTTTTAAAAGATAAGTTTTGACTTCATCTGTTCAAACACTTTAAACACGTTTTGATCCAAAGAAGTATATAAATATTTTAAACTAGTTTTGTGGCATTTTTTTGGTGAAATGCAAGCATAAAATTGTATAAATAAAATAATCGTAAGTAAGACTGCTTCTTGTGAAATGCAAATCTATGCTGGGTTTCCAGTTTTAAGCTTTAAAAAGTAAAAAAATTATAACCATTATTGAAGTTGTGCGTACTTTGTTATATTTTATTATTTGTTATTATTATTTTATTCAGTGAATTCTTCAGGTAGTATCAATCTTTCATTAGTGGCCAAATAATTTCTGTAGCAGACAGTCTGGTACGGCGTCGAAGCGCTTTGAAATGTCTTACCTATCCAATTATTATTGAAACAGATTCTTTAATTTGTAAACATCAAGAATTCAATCATTATAAATGAACAAAAAAATGAAGTAGTTTAAAATTCCTATCCCCATCCCCAATAACTACAACAGTTAGAACAGACAATATTTCCCTTTGACTTTTGCCAACTAACGAATGTCTACGATAACAATATGAAAAAATTAAATCCTCAATATCTCTTTCAATAGTCTTAAAATTTCATTTGATGTGCTACTAAAAATCGTATCCCTACTAGACATCCCATATCGGACGTTACCGAGCGATTGGTAAGGGATTGAAGGTTAATAATCATATCGATAAACTCGATAAGCGCCGATAAGAGTAATGCACGAAAATGAGTAAATGATGACTTAAAACGTTTGCGTATAATTACTATAGAGCTTTAATATGATATTGAAGAGCTCTTCAACGATTTTATTCATAAGTAATTTTTATGTACAATTTAGAGTTCATCAAAAATTAAATCCATTCAAATGCTTTTATAAAAAAAAGACGATTTTAGATTGTATATCATAAATCATATACATATGGAAGATATAATATTTCGTTGAGTTCCATATCGCATCTTAGTAATATTCAAATTGACGTTTAAAATATTTTTTATGTATGTTTGCTAACTTTTGCATCTTCGTTATTCACATATTATTCCGGGAAAAATTAAAGGTTCACTTGTTTAAAGTTATATGTACACACTTGTTTATCGATAATGACAATCCTTTACCTAATTTAAAGTTGCAATTATTTTCCGAATAAAACGAATTATTTTAGTACATTTAATTTATACAATAAATTAAATTACAACGTAGATTTAAATGCATACGTTTTACACTGTGTCTTTGCTCGAATCAAGTAACACTAATTTTAAAACAATCATAAATCAAATAAGTTAACAGATGCGATCATTAAAAGTTAACTACGGTTATTTGACATTATGCCTACAGATATTTAATCCATAATTATTCCGTGTTTAAGAAAAGCAGACAGATTCAGCACAAACAAAAACAAAAAAAATTTGCTCTGACAAAGCAAACTTGAATCTGAGTTATCGGTCTATCGCTTTCTTATTGGTAACTCGCATAGCAAGAAAAAATTGAGCAGCTTGCGAGTTGCAACTTAATTTGGGATGCCTAATCCTTACACATAATAAAAACAAATAAATAACGGGTTTCATTTTTTCCGTCTGCATTTGACATTTTCATTAAAATTAAAGAAAGAGAAACAGGAATTAGCCTTCAAAACAAGCAAAGCTGTGAAGTTTAAAAAAATCCAAGACCTTTGTTTCATGATTTCAATAAGTTTAAAAAATGAACAGAAATAAAGTAGAATAGAAGCACACATTCTCCAAATTTCATTGATTATTTCACACACTTTTACTTATTCGACATCTCAGACGTGTCGTAGATATTGCGCCTCCAGAAAAGGTAACAGGATAACTCGCAGGTTACCAACTCGCATTTATATACTCGTTTATTAAAATCTACACAATATTTTGATGCTATGCATATAGTTTTGATCTAACTAGAAACTATTAAATAACGTTGAAGTAAAAAACACTTAGGATAGTGCAGAAGAAAAAAGAAGAATGCTCAGCATCACCAATGCAAAGAAAGTTTAACATTATTCATTCATTAGCCACCAGCATATCCATGTACACAGTTTTGGGTACTTTTCCTCCTTTGTTATCCTGATGGATTTGAAAAAATAAGGAAAAAATGTGTATAAAAAAATTGATATCTTACATCACCGCTACCATTTTTTCCACTTTCTCATGTTCCCATACTTTATTATTCCCTCATTTTTATTTATAGTGCTAAAATACCGAAGATGCAGGTAAGTAGATAGAATGGATTCTGGGAAAAATTTAAAATGAGGGTTGGATAATGATATGGAAAACTGAACAAACTGCATTTTCTTGGAAGGAGACAAAGATAGATAAAGACTTACACCAAATAAGGGTTTTGCTATATCTGAGTTTGTTCGGATCGTAGTTAAAGTTTAAATATGGTCATATGATTGTGATGTTGGTGGAGTAATTTCCAGAGAAGTGCGTGAAGGTGGAAATGGTAAATTATTGGAGTTGTGTGAGTAATCGATAAAATAGTTAAAATGAATGCAATAATTTAGTTTAGTTAAAATGTAAACGGTCAGTTTTATTACAAGACTTTAGACAAGAAATATTTTAAATCAACCAGAGAAATTGAGAGCTCCTTTTGTTTGAGCTTTTTACAGCAAGAGTCTTGAGAAGGGAATGATTGATTATGATTAAAAGTACTACCTTTTTCTTTCTCGGCAAGCATTACAATTTATCGTCGTTTGAACTTACAAAAAATGGAATAGTGAACTTGAATTGAGGTTATACACGTGTAGCTTATTTAACATTTAGGTACTGAATGTACAATACTTCTAGAACAAATAGAACAATGATATTTAACACAATTTACCACCCGACAATACACAAAATGACCTGGAGTGACCATAACTGACGTGACTATGCATCTGAGGGAATTTCAGCTCCAGCACCTACCGACATGCATGCGCATTTAAGGCGATTAAGCCAGTCTTACAGCTATTCAGAGCGTCTATATACCACGAAAGACACAGACATCCATGTACAAATCATTAGCATAATACATCAAAGTGGAATATGTTAAAAAACGGAATGCTACATCTTTTTTTACATAAAACAAAATATACTTAAAAACATTGTTCATTGTGAACAATCAGAGCTTAAGATATAAAATCACAAAATAAAATTTATTTAAATAGTAATCCTTTAAAATAATTTAAATGGTTTATCAAATTTTCCTTCAATCTGTACTTCTGTACACTTATTACATTTACATTTATAATATCAATTGCCATTCGTGTAATTACGTTGCTACTTATAAAATCCTCTCATTATTTTCTTCAGGTGAAAGTTGTCTCAGATCTGTCGAGTTTTCATTCACAAATAGAGTAAATAAGTTTTTATTTAATTTATTTGCTAACATTGATAATATTTTATGTAAATATATCTATCACAACAAGAAACAGCATTTATGAAATAAACTCTTCCTTAAAGTTTTTGAATTGTAAAATTCATCAAATATAATGCATGCTCATATCACATATTTTCATCAATGTTTAGAGCTACTAACCCAAAAATCTGGAATAATTCTTATTTCTGCACAAAACAATGACTTGTGTGCAAATACACTATCAAAATCATAAACCTGGTAAAACCTCCTCCAACAAGAAAGCAACACGAAAAACTATACTGTAAACTTTAAAAACGTAAAGCAAACAAGCAACAAGTGAATGACTAAAAGTCAAAATCCCAAGAATAAATCCCAAAAGAAAAGAAAACTCATAGCTTTCTTCTTACTTTCCTTTTTCATATCCAGTTAAAGTAGATCAGATTTCTATTTACTTTTCACCAACAACAAAAAAGCAAAAATACGAATGTATGGTTAGTAAGGAATATGCAATTTTTTTATTATATCTAATGCATATTACGTTTCTCCAGAATTAAAACAAGAAACTTCACAAAAAAAACTATTTCATTTGAGATAAAAAACGTAAAAAAAGTTCATGCCTTTTATTTTTGTAGTCGTTTTGTTTTCTGCAGAAATTACAAGATTGAATTGCATATCTTATGTTTCCCGTTGAGAAAAAAACAGGTGGGAATGGTCATGTTTTGTTGCCGGTGTTTTGGCTACTGCTTGGTTAGGCCAGTTTTTCGAGAGTACATTGATTTAAAAAACTTTAGCTTGGATTATATAATGCCAAAGTAAATGCATGTACATAGTTGGAGGAAGATTTAAGATAAGCTGACAAACAAGAATGATTATGATGCAATATTAGTAACAGTTGCTAAGGTTTGTAGTACCAAAAACGAATTGGTTTATTTTGTTAAAGATGAAAGAAGCACAACCATTTCACCCCTGTAATATGATGGATTTAAATGTAAAACGTCAAAATACAAGTAATGTTTTTGTGTTAAAATTACTATTTATTAAGCACTGCAAAAACTAAAAAGACTGCAACTGATTAATTCAAAACAAGGCCTTGACGCCGTATGAAATATTACATTCAGTTAAATGATTTACTTACAACGATAGGTAATATGATGTGATAATGGGATAAATCAGAAATTTATGAGTAATTGAAATAACCATAAAAAAATAATCAAATAAACAAGGCCGTTTACACAATTCGTTTTTCGCATTCAAGATTAAGCGTTGGGGGATCCTCCATAATGTAATTTTACGCGACAAGATTCATGAGATTATGCGAATTTATTCGACTAAATGCGTCTTTTTATGCAATTGTATACTCAATTTCTGTATCTATAACACGCGTAACAAACCAAAATGTAAATACATAAGTTAAAATCACAAAAAAGTTGCATAAAAGCACTCTAGAACTTCAAACTTTGTCATAATCGATTAGTAAAAATATCCAATTTAATGAAAACCGTGAGATCTTCCTAAGGTCTCTTATAAAATACCAATTATTATGATCACATTTATGCAGCATTTCCCAATTAGGCGATTTTATGCGGCCGAAGCTTTGAATATGCAATTTTATGCGGCCAAAGCATCGATTTTGCGATTTTATGCGTTTTGTGCAAAAATATTTTTCAAAAACTGCATATTTTTAATTGACCTTCCATCCAGATGCATTATTACATATTGGCCTTTCATAGATTGTGAATTTATTATGCTTTTCATGCGTTTTATGCGATTGAACGGCTCTGCAAGTGAATATCAGATCCTTTTTACTATCTTTTTAGTTTGCCTTTGTCATGGGAGTAAAAGATAACCAACGAATTTTCAAAGCCATGAGATAATTTGGTGATTGGATTATTTCAAAAATTGATCTAAAATTTTATTTTCACGTAACAGAGAACACTAAAGTTTTTTGTTTTTAAAACCACAAACACAGTTCGAACATTTTATCGATTTTCTCCTTTTATTGATGGGTTACGATTCATACATTTTTGACGCATTAAACCTGTTTTCAAACAACAGTTCACAAGAATTTGGCAAAGTAGTTGATTGTAAAGCGCAATGTAAAATTTAAGATAATATGCAATATTTGCTATGTAAATGTGGCTTAACTAATTTAACTAAGAATTCAGTAAATCTAAAAATTTTGACATTGTTTCTTTGTCATAATTACACACACCACAGTCCAGTCTAATTCCATCAGTTATCCTCTTATCACATATAGTACTTTATCAACAGTTCCCACTATAAATTATAATTAATTTATCAAGAGTTTTTATTCCCTTAAAACAAAATTTCTATAAGCCCTGTCTCTCTTATAGTAAAATTGCTATAAGGCCTTGACGGCGTAGGAAATATTACATCCATTTAAATGATTTTTCAAAACCGATGGGTTATTCGGCGTGATTATGGGAGACATCAGAAATGTATGAGCAATTGATATAACCAATAGAAATTTAACATTTCAAAACGCAGTGGTTTCGGGAAAATTACTTGATGTAAGCAGCTTCTGTAAACTTAACCCTCGACCCAGTGAAAATAATGAACAAGAATACATACGGAATGAACAAATTTATTTACTACGAACGCAGGCCAGCATTCTCTAATTTCTGGTTTAATGCCATGAGGTTTATTATATTACCATGCACTTAAATTGACAGAACTCGGAAAATTAAAGATTGTCATTGATCAGACAAAATAGATGAAATGGAAACTTTCTCGGCATATTTTCAAATAAAGTATGAGTTAATTTCTTAGGGTAAGCAAATCCAGATTATTAGTGGATTGAAATGTGCTCATTGTTTAAAGCATTAAACTGTAGAACTGCAGCTTTTAATATTAAGATTAATAAATATATTGTGTCTTTCAAATTATTGCTCATCGAGTGACCGGTAAGATCCATCTTACATCGATTATGTAAACAAAATAGAATTGACATGGATGTACATATCTTAAATGACCACTTCGTTAATATTTCTTCCGTCACCAACAACAATTGTAATAAATCGGGTAATACCGATGAAGATAAGTGACAGGATATAATGTGATAACCCGGCTTCGCCGGGCTTGCTTCTG